>JAATLQ010035502.1:6061-29618 GCA_013421005.1 Heliconius erato x Heliconius himera
TATATATATATATATATATATATATATATATATATATATATATATATATATATATATATATATATATATATATATATATATATATATATATATATATATATATATATATATATATATATATATATATATATATTATTTCTAGTAATATTTTACTAGTATGTTCTTCTATAAGTATTGGTACTTATAGAGGAAAGAGAGAACAGTTTTAGTAAAATGTGTCGAGATTCGGGACCGTGAAACTTTCAAATAAAGGGCTTTCAAATAAAATAAAAAAAATGTTATATATATTGTTATTGTGTATATCAATATTATTTGAACAAATAGTCATTGTGATGTGTGGAAAAGTTTTAAATAATCTCGAATAAGAATTGAACTCGCAACCATCGCGTGCAACAAGTTGCTATTGCAACTACATGAAAATAGCGATACTATTATGTTGCAATATAACAAGATTTTATAATTTTTAAAGGCTACTCCAAGAACTAAAACATCAATATTCAATGGATTCGGAACGTAAAAGTGAACAAATAAAGAAATTAGAAGAAGAATTAAATAAATCAGATGAGAAGTATAAGAAAATGAGTCAAGAACAAGAGGCTGTTAAAGAAGAACTAAAGATTGCTTTAAAAAATGTCAGGTCAGATATCTAAAGTAACTTATACAGATTTCATATTGAAAAATAATGTAGAGTATAAATTAATCGTATACCAATTAAAATATAGGTATATTATGATGAAAATTTATTGTATACATCGATGTGGTGAAAATAGCACATGCAGACTTTATCTTAGAATGTTTATACATTGTATATGTCTTTTTTAAATCCCCGGTCTTGCTGATCATGCCGCCATGTTTAGCTCTTCCATCCCTTCGTATTGTGCTTAAAAGATATGTAAATAAAATTGTGGAAGTGAACATGCTTATGTGCTAACGAGGAAAGAAAGCATTCTTTACAGACTGATCTTTAAAAACTTAAATATCAGTCTGTAAAGGATGCTGACAACATAAACTAAATGTGGAAATTATAACTTGCTTATAATTTTTAATATTATTATTTTTTTACATCTGTAATGTTTTATTTTCCCATAGAGTATAACATAACCACATTCCCGCAGATTATACAGAAAAGCAGCCGTTGTATTCCGCCATAGA
Organism: Heliconius erato x Heliconius himera; assembly: GCA_013421005.1. Lineage (NCBI taxonomy): Eukaryota > Metazoa > Arthropoda > Insecta > Lepidoptera > Nymphalidae > Heliconius > Heliconius erato x Heliconius himera. The sequence continues at coordinate 7,214 of JAATLQ010035502.1, forward strand.
GCACGTTCAGCCGCCGCAAGGGCGACGCGGGCGAGAAGAAAGAAAACGCAAAACGAACCATTACGCAAAGCTTTAGAAGCTTTGGAGAGGATTAAAGTGGAAATTAAGGTACTGACTTTTGTTTGATTTAGCTGTTGCTATATTAAGGTCTTATTTATTTATATAGTTATTTATTTAAAACTTTATTTGAACAATTAACTGCCATACAGACAAAAAAAGTCTTACTTATAGTTTATACTCTATATTAACAAAGCATAGATTATAATTAAGTTTGATTTACAATTAAGATTTTGAATGAGAAATGAGAAAACATGGAGTTTTAAAAATTGGCAGTAATATCGCGAATGGCAAATTTGTATTGATGATGATGATGATGGCACATGCTTAGATTGTGGATGTCTGTTATGATATGATTAACTGAAAAAAAATATGGTATTATTATAATTACGCAAAGGTTAATTTTGTTGTGAAAAAAATATCTTTGAATTATATTTTAGCACTTCTCGCCTAGCCTAGCAATCATCGACAATTTGTTGGCCTAGTAAAAACATTTTCCCGATTCATACTAGCACTCAGCACTAGCATTCAGCGATAGGCTAGAAATGATTTGCTGTCTTCAAAAAAAAAACAGCTTCAGGCTGTAAGAGGGAACCTAGTGTTAAGACACTGCTTTCCCCGCTTTCTGCCCAATTCTGGAGGCATTGCAAGTTGATTGGCAGAAGTTAGTTTATGAAATTAAACATCTTAATTGTAAATGAAACTTTAATTGGAATTATGTTACGTATATTTAAGTATTATACATTTTTGAAAATTAAACAAAGTTTTTTGAAATCTTTTGAAATCGAACTAATTTAAAAAATCATTTGTCTCTTATAACTCTGTACTTAAAATTATTTCAAATATACAACAATCCATGGTCCTAGTACGTTTCCAAATATATTTCTTATCGATCTGAAAAACACTGAAGAGATATTGAAATAAAATTCTGTTAAAATATAAATGTCATACTTGAAGCCTATGAAGCGCAGAGATACTAGTATATGAACACGACAGGTGGATTTGATTCCTACTCAAGGAAATGAGATATTTTATATTTTCAGTTCTTCGCTCTGGTAACGAACCAAAGCGTGACCAAAGCGGTTTGTTGAGTTCCGCCAATCAACACGCAATTCTCCTATATTTCTTCGAAAAGTCAGAAACGGTAGTTGAACGTTGAACGGAGGGTCTTAACTGAATGCCTTCTTGTGCAATAATCTATTCTACATCACCCCAGGCTGTAAAATCACGAGCTCACACCTCCCTAGAGGAGTTAGAGCGTCGTATAATAGAGCAGGAGCGACGCGCCGCGCACGCGCACGTCGAGTACCGGCGAGAGCTGGAAAGGGCTTCACTGGCTTTGGAGCATAAGGAGGGAATTATAAGGAGTCTTATAGATAAAGTGGCTGATGTTGAGGAAGTAAGGTGAGAAGTTGCTTATTTTCTTTTTTTTCTTTTTATGCTCACTATTTATGAAGATCATCCTTGGTAAAAAAACGTGAAAAAATGCAAGGTAGAGGTTGTTGTCTTTATTATATTTTCCAATTTCTCAAGCAGTAAACTCGTCAACTAGATCTCCTCTCCTTAGAAAATAGACTTTACTGGCTTTAGGACATAAATAAGAACTTATAAGTTTTATTGATAAAATGATAGTCGGTGAGAAAAGCTTTTTTTATTTTCTTCGTAAGTAAATCATTTCTAGTACAGGAACCTTCAGAAGAAAAGGCTAAGTTGGGGGTGGTTTTTTCTCTTTTTAGCTTCACTCTGTATCCTGCACATAGCAAAGTACTCACAGGAAACCTGGAAACCTAGTGTTGTGCCACTCCGTAGTGTTATTAGTAAAACTACGGATATAGAGGAATTATGTAAGAAATGTGTATTTCTTCATATTTTCTTATACTCTATTCTTACTCTATTCTACTATTCTTATATTTCTTAATGCCTTATTTATTTATTTATTATTTTTCGTTATGAGTTATGAATATATCATACCGGAAGCAGGAATGTGATAAAGACACTGGGTGAAGGGTTGTCGTTTTTTTTTCTTATTTAATCAACCAATCCAATTCCTTTCAAATCCCAAACTGACTGTTACTGTATAGTAATTAGAGAGTCATAAAATAGAGCAGGCCCATCGAGATTTACAAAAGCTTCCATAGCTTTGGAATACGAGGTAACATAAGAAAATTTACTCGTATTGATGCCATTATGTCTGATGTATATGAAATAAGTATGAAATAAGACAAAAATTTCTTTCTTTTTTTGTCTATTTATAGTCATAAGTTATGAAGATCATCACTGGCAAAACCTTAATTAGTTAACAAAAAAGGATACTAATTAAGGGATCATTGATGCATTCTTGGGCAGTAAAATCCAGAGTTCATAATATTTTCCTAGAGATCATTGAGGTTTTCTGGATTTGGAACACAAGGGCGGAATTATTTTATTGATTAAGATAGGGGTTCTTATTAATTGTTTCTCGATGAATATGAATATGAACATGTATATACAATTTGATTGTTAGTTGCATTTTTTTACTCTTATATTACGAACACTAAAGTTTACATAAAACTGCAAATATATAGTAGTAGGAGTAATGTAATTTTTAAGGTTATTGGATATATTGTAATGTGGGAATTATTCAAATTTAATATATCAGATAAATGTTAATTAAGCTAAACATTATTACTACGTTTCTTCCTCTCTTACATGTCCAATAAATTAAATTAGAACCAGAATATCTGTTCCTAAAAAAGCGCTTTAGTTTTTATACTTTAGCATTATAAAATACTAAAATTTAACATTTTATTCCAGACTGAGTCAAACAAACACGCATCGTCTTCAAGGTATATTATCAGACTCGTCTGACAAATCTCCCAAGAATATAGACAAAAGAGAAAGAACTAATGTGAAGTTAGTTCCAGGACCTGGTGGTTACTACCAGGAAAAAGATAAACGGAAGAAATAAAATATTTTATATAATTTAAATTGTATAAATATTAGGATCCGCCACATGCTGTGCACGGCGGGTTGAGCTGAGCGGAGCTATGTTGCGCAATGTAATAAAAAAAAACTAAAAGGTATTTAAAATAAAATGACTCTTTAAAACCGACATATATAATTTCAAAACGTTCCACATCTTAACTCTATGGGACACATTTTGACCATTCGTACTCAAAGACTACAATTACAAATATCACCAACCTACTTCGCTGGTATCACCGTGTCGTCCACAACGTTGCTGATAAATTTCAGAGCTGTAGGTTTAACGGTCTAGGAGGAGTAGGTAGCATTACAACGAAACACACTTTTGACCAGTAAGAGCTTCGCTTCGCTCAGCTCAAGTGATTCTTATAAATATGGTAATAAAATACGTGCGTAACTTAACGCCGTGGTTGTGGGATTGAATCTAATTAGTAGATTTTTTCTAAAACAAAACGTGAATAACGGAGTAGCTAATTACTTAGACTTCTATGCTTCCAATATAGTGGCATAAAAATATATTTTAGAAAATCTACATTTTCTTGAAATATTTGAATTAACCCACTTTTGTTCTGTAAACCCCATTGATCTCTTAAACATGTTTAAAGCCTCTGCTTAATCAAAATATTTCAATTATAAATAATGTAATGAGAGAGAATCGATCCCACAAATATCGCTCTTGTCTGTAAAAAAATGCAATGAATGCAAATGAATAAAGGTGATATGAAGTATTATTGTAACTTGAAAAATAATAATAAATGATTGCGTCAAAATTTGAAACATAGTAAACATTTTAAATTATTAAAAAACTTTAATCAGCTTCACGCTGTATGCCCGCACACAGCTGAGTAGGCAGAAGAAACCTAGTGTTGTGGCACTCCGGTAGCCACTTTCCGCGAAGTTCCGGAGGCTTTGCGTTTAAGTGGCGGAACACTGCGCTTTGCCTCGATACCAGAGCGAAGAAATGAAAATATAAATAAATATTTTACTTCCTCGAATAAGGATCGAACCCACAACCAGTCGATTTTACAGTCACACTTTGTGCCCTCCGCCACGACTGCCCTCTTAAATTATTTTCTAAATTATTGATTAAAAAAAATACTTTAATTCAAATAAAACTGTTTTTTTCAACGAAAATTGTATTTTTTTTTCGCTAAAACAGTTAATAAAAAAAAGTTTTATAAAAACACGTTTATTTACGCACGTCTTTAATTAACGCCCCATTTATTTTTAAACGAAATTCTTAACTAGTAACTTATAAAGTAAATACTTTAAAAGAAAGTAATTCTACATTTCTTTGTTATTCTTCATCGAATGAAATAGTCACGACGCTAAATATTTGATGTACGAGATAAACACGAAAACTGGAATAAAGATAACATTTTGGACATAAAATATTCGTTACAAAGTCAGTTTTATCGCGTGTTCATTGTTTTTTTGAGGTCAATGAAACGTTATAAGGTGTATCAAAATTTCAAGTTATTGAAAGTTTTAATAATATTTTATTTATTTTATTTTCATTACAGTCAGGGTAGATAGTTAGGACTCAGCATTGAGACATAGACACATATATTAACCCCGAATTTTGACAGCAAAGAAAGGAAAATATTTTTTTTCCCCGGGTCGAACCCACAATCACCACATTTACAATCAAACGCTGATCCACTGCGCCACTGCCAATTATACCATGTATTTTTTTCACGTTATATCCCGCCCATAGCAATGTAGGCAGGGAGAACTTAGTGCTAGGACATTCCTTCTCATTAAGTCACTTTCGTTCCCCACTTTCCGCCAAATTCTCAAGGCATTCCGTGATGAGTGGCGAAATTTTAAGCCGCGCTTTGCTTCGTTACTGGAGCAAGGAAATGAATATATTAAATAGGGGTAGGTATCCACCCCACGACCATCGCGTTTATAGTCGCACGCTTGTGACCCTGCACCACGATGGCCTCAACTTGTAACTTGTAAAATGTTATTTTGTGATGAAATTTTATCACAATAGTGGAAAATTTCATTGTTTCATCGTAAACTGAATAGGAGATGACTGCCTCAATTTGATGATATATTTCATATTTTCAATTAGTCATGATAATATGTGACTATTAAATAAAAAATAAAATTAAATTAGCTTCACGCTATATCCTGCACACAGCAGGGTAGGCAGAGGGAACCCAGTGTGAACACTCCGTTCCCCACTTTGTGCCGAATTCTGAAGGCATTGCGTGTTGAGTGGCAGAACTCAACGCCGCGCTTAGCCTTGACACCAGAGCGAAGAAATGGAAATATAAATTTAAGTAAATATTTCATTTCCTCGAGTGGGGATCGAACCCACAACCGTCGCGTTACAGTCACACCCTTGTGCCCCTGGGCCACGACGGCCTCAGTGACTATTAATTAGTTTCTCAAAATTGTCGCCGTCATATCAGTAAATTGTTTTTAAACAATTATTGTGATTATAATTGATTTGAAAGTACATTTATTGATATGATTTAAGATTATATTGAAATTACTTTTCCACCACTGTCAAAATAAGCTTTAAACATTTTTTTTAGGAAATTTCATAAAAAGATCAAGAAATTAAACTATATCGCTTATTCAAAAGTATAACCACTTCCAGAAATAGCATATAAATGTATTCTTAATTAAACCTATATATATTAGCTGAAAATATTTATAAGCTATCTTCTACTTAGTTGTAATTCAAATATACCAAATTACGTATTTACTTTTGTTGTATTACTGATATTATTTTGTAAAAGTTACAATAAAAGTACTTATATTATGATGTTGTGTTTTATTTTTTTCTTCAAAATTCCTGTATTTTTTCAGTTTTCTGCATATAACAGGGTAGGCTGAGGGAATTTAGTGCTAAGAGCGTTCCCCACTTGCCGCCGAATTTTCGAGAAATTGCGTGTTGACATTAAGCGTTGATACTTGATGGAACTCAACGCCACGCTTTCGCTTACCAGAATGTTACAAAAATATTCAAAAAGAAGTGGAATGAAACCCACAACCGTCGTCGTCAGTCAGCCGTAGTGCCGCTGCGCAAGGATGCCCATGTATTAAATAAATATAAGTTTATCTCGGCATAGTTTATTTATAAAATAAATACATATATTTTATCTATGTACAAATTAATATTTAAGAATATAAATATAACATTTGTGAAGGTTTTTCCTGAATTTAAATATGTTTAGGTTATATAGTGTGTCTAGGTCATGCGTACTAGGTCATTGGTTCGAGCTCACTCCATAACTATTACTAAAGATACAATGGGCAGTAAAAATAAAAAAAATATTCTATTCAAAAATATAAATCCAAAACTGAAGTCAAGACTCCCCCTGGAAAATATCATAAGATACCATAGTACTTAATGATAGACGTAACAAATCTCCTTTATTTTTAATTTTTGACACATTTTGAAATTCTCAGTAATTTGGTCTTTAAAATTTGTGAATCAATCCAAAATGATCACGCAGTTTTAGAATAGGTATATATTTTACTTGTTTTAATTTTCTTTTATATTTTGATTTTTTTTATTCTTATATTTTTTTTTATTATTTTATAAAATAAGGAAGATTCATAAAGCAGAAGCTTATTGAGTGTAGCTTCTCACTGTATACCAATACCGCATATAGCGGAGTAGGAAACTAACAGAGGGAACTTCCAACCCATTACTCAATGCCACACTGTGTCTTGTTACTAACTTACTAGAACGAACGTGGACAATTCATTCCCCCGAAAAGGAATTGAACCCATGACGATCGCTTTTACAGTCACATGTGCCGCAGTACCACGATGGCGTTAAAAAAAATATTAGGAAAAACTAGCAAAGCTATCATTAGTTATTTAAACTAAATGAGTTTTCAATGTTTTCAAGTAGGCTCTTGTTTATCTGTTTAATACAAGCAGTAAATACTCACGTAGTAGGTATTGTTTAAACAATAACTAAAATACTATAAAAGGAAGAAAGAGAAACGTGACGCCAACCATAAAATTATGTAAAATGACAATACAATACATACGTAGGTACATATGTAATTTCAATCATTTGCAATTATAAATGGCTAACAAAATACATACTAATAAGTATTTACACTTGTTAATACATGTATTTTGTGAATAAGGTAAATAGACTAAATATATATTTTTTTAAGTATCCCGTATATAGCGGTGTAGGTAGAGAAAATCTAGTGTTAAATGTCTTCGTTTTCCATTTTCCACCGAATTTTCGAAGCATTGCGTGTTACCAGAGCGACTTAAGGAAAATATTAAAAAAATATATATTTATAAAAACAGAAACCCCGACTGCATAAAACTAAAAAGAAAAAGAAACAAGCCCAATAGTTTATTAGGATTAACAGTCGGGACCTCTTTAAATTATGGTAAAGACTTCATTGATTGAAGAATTACTTATAGGTCACGACTGTTAATCCTAATAAACTATTGGGCTTGTTTCTTTTTCTTTTTAGTTTATACAGTCTCGGGGGTTTTTGGTTTTTTTTTATATTTTTTTTATTTTTCAATTTTTTGTTAGGATTCATTAGGATTGTTAGTGCATGTAAATATTCGAACCCGGTCGTTTCGGATTGGAACTCCACCGGTTTCAGGAAGTAAAAGAGCTAAGTCTATATTTTTCAACTCTCGCATTGTATTATTTTTATTATTATTACACCTCCTGATACACCTTTTTGAAATCTTCGAATGAATATAAAAATGCCTCAATTATGTATATACGTTCAGCGGTTCTGGATATTTGAGGTAATAAAGAATATTACATACATACAAGATACGCGTGAAAAAAATAACCCGCCCTTAGCAGTCGGAAATGACATTGTGACCACTGTAGCGCAGTGGTAGACCTTTTCATGTAATGGTTCTGGGATCGAATAACGCTGTGATGAGACAGTAAAATAATTAATGTTATTGGTTCTAGCTTACTTAATTATTTTAGGCTCAATTTTATTATAAAATAAACGCTTGACACTTATTCAGAAATAAATTGTTCTTATCGAAGTGGATACGTACGTATATTGTCAACATTGAATTTGGCTTCCATTATCAATAATAGAATTTAGTATAAAAAAATATTTTCAAGCTAATTATTAACATATATACCCACATAGGTCACAGAGGGAATTTGCAGATTTCACCGAAACTGTTGAAACCGCCCTTGGCCCGTATGTCATTGCACTTAGATAATAGTTTTCAGTACATTCGGTTAATCATTATTAATGATTTGTTTAAGGTAAAAAAAATGTATTTAGGGTTAATTTAAGTAAAAAACCGGGCCATCTTTATGTTTAGTACTTCAAATCAAATTTAATCAGCCTATTCGGTGACTGCTGGACATAGGCTTCCCCCAGGGTGCGCCAGAGCTCCTGTTCCTCCGCCTTCCGCATCCATTCGATAAGTAAAAAATAAATTAAACCAGCTTCACACTATGTCCCGCACTAGAACCTAGTGTTAAGACACTCCGTCCCCCACTTTCTGCCGAGTTCTGGAGTCATTGCGTGTTGAGTGATGGAACTCAACGCCGCGCTTTGCCTCGCCACCACACCAGAACGAAAAAATGGAAATATAAGTAGTAAGTAAATATTTCACTTCCTCGAGTGGGGTTCGAACCCACAATCACTTTTTAATTATGTTTAAAATTTGTGTTGAAGAGATAGAACGGAGCGCCCTAATTTAGTTGTTTCTGCCTATAATCTTTTTTATCTTTTGTTTTTAAATAGAAGAGATCAGGCATCAGATTGGCACGCTGCCAATGCTTTTCTTTCTTTTTTTCTTCTTTTTGTGTTTAATCATGTTGGTGTAATAAATAAATAAATAAATGATAATGATTATCTCATATTATTATTTTGATTGGTGATCAATCCCGCCACTCAACCTGCCTGCTGTGATGCAGCGTGGAATTGACAAAAAATAATATGAAAAAATTGATAATTTTAGAAGTAACAAAGGAAATATGCAGTGATCCTTTCCATCGAATTACAATATTTTAATTTATACAATTATAAATATATGATATATAGGTATGTGTAATTAATGGCAATTAATATAATCATATATTCCGTAACAATAACAGTGTAATTTACACAAAAAATATTCGCTCGAACTCTTATCTTTCACGACAGTGCACTAAATATCCATATATTCCACGATGTTTCTATTAAATTTGAATATTTACCTTATTGCGTACACATAAACACACTTTTCACTTGTAACCTTTACGTTTTTACGTCACTTTTGTCTTAATTTTCGTTAGGAATACGATTTTATGATGTCAACTGGCGCTTCTTTTCAGTTGTATTACCCTTGTACCAGTGTTTTATACGTGCATGACTGATTTAATAATTACTTTAACACTTTTGGCGGGAAAATTTACGGTTTTTTTAAATTAATTATAAAAAAAATAAGTGTAAGAGATAATGAGTCTGTCTACAAAACATGTTATTGTCAATTATAGAATGTAAAAATTTGTATTGTAATTTGCGTGAAATTCACCTTTCATTATTTATTAAATTTCCGTAGCATGTACGTATATAAATAAATATATATATTGTGCTAGTACAAGTGTTACAAAGTAATTATATTGTTAAGATAGTGGCTTATCATTTTTTTTGTAAAATTTTTATTTTATTCTAAAATATTATTATTTCCGAATCCAGCTCGCGAGTTGGTCCTGAAAAAAGTGAGTTGTTCTTGTTTATTAGATATATCTCTAAAAAAATATAATTATAATATGCAATATTTGATACATCTTTTTTTTGTATTTAGTATTAATATTATAATTAATTATTACATAAATTCTTATCCTAAATAATTAATTATTAATCTATACTTATTATAAAATCGTAACGGATCGGTGTCTGTACTTGAAAGATATTAAAGAAAAACATATTTTGTATTTATTAATACAGTAGAACACAAAACAATGATTTTTATAATTTTTGCCGGTTTGTCTGTGGGTTTGTTATCGCTAATCTCAGAATAGGCTTAACCGATTTAATGCAGTTTTCACTATTTGGGATTCTGGCAAGCTTTAGTTAACATAAAGGGTATTGTATTACAATCGGTTCACAAATAAAAAAGTTATATCAATTTAAAGTACTTAGTTCGACAAATTTGCTAATTGCTATAACAGCTGAATTTTTACCTTGCAATTTGTATGATGATAAATAACACCGAGATTTCAAGTAGATCGGGATCGGAGTTTATGCAAGAAAAACTGCGCTTGCCGTATATGTGTACTTACCGTCTATTTAAATACAGTACAGCTAAACATTTTTCTTCAAATTCAACATTTTTTGGGAGCTAAATCATATAAATTCCCAAAGACTTAAATTACTTAATGAGGCCGCCGTGGTCGAGTGGCAAGCGTGTGACTTTAAAGCTCGAGGAAATGAAATATTTATTAAAACGTATATTTCCATTTTCTTCGCTCTGGTGTCGAGGCACAGCGCGGCGTTGAGTTCCGCCATTTAACACGCAAGTGGGGAACGGAGTGTCCACCCATCTGCCGAACGGGCTTCCTCTGTCTCCCATGCTGCGTGAGGGATACAGCGCGAAGGTGATTTAATCACAATTTCCGATAATCAAAATGCGGAAATTGGGGAAAACAGTGTCCTAACAGTAGATTCGCTCTGCTATATGCGGGATATTAAGGATAGCGTAAAGCTGAAAAATAAATAAATTACTGTTTATTTATATGTATACTTCTTTCTATACATAAAATTAAAATTAAAGAGTCTTTCTTTGATATTAACATAACTGTGTTTTTTCATGTCTATATACTCATTTACACGACACCAAAACACAATTAAACAATTTTAACATTTTTGTCTTTCTGTCTTTCCGGGCTAATCTCCGGACCAGCTAAAGTGATTATTATGGGACTAACATGGAAAAAGATCGAGGGGGTTGTGAAACAACATAAAGACCATTTTGAATTGGCATTGGAAAGTCTTTCGTTTTTAATGTTTTATTGTTTGATATTGTTTGTGAATTATTATTTGTATAATAGACCGAGAGTTAGGATACTCCAATGTTAATTGACACCCTCTCAAGCAGCCTCTTCATTTGTGTAGAAAATACTACGTTTACAGTTTACGCGAAGTTACTGTTTACCTAGGCAGATGTGAAATACCTAAATACAATTTTATTAAATACAATAACCAAATTAATTCCCAAAACACTTAAATTACGATTTATTTAATGCATAACCAAACTAAAATAATTAATACATTTTTAGGGTTCTATACCTCAAAAGGAAAAAAACGGAACCCTTATAGGATCACTTTGTTGTTCGTCTGTCCTCCTGTCAAGATCATTTTACTTGAGATTGCGTTGAGGTATTAATCTAAAATTAAAATCAGATATTCAGGTTTATAGTTCCTTGGAGCACAGAAATTAAACTTCTAATACAACGCAGTTAAGAGATATGAGCATTTTTGTATCGTTTTTGCTTCATTTATGTATGAAATTCACCGCGTAATAGAAACCTATAGTGTACTTCTCGTAGACCTACAATTATGAAATTTGGGACGAAATAAGATTTTACAATACAAATAAAAGAAAATATCCAAAAAGTAAAAATTTATAGATATTTCATAAAAAAAATTAATTACTCATATTTGTAGTTAATTTCATACAACATGAGAGTATATATCCGTAAACTTAAGTTTGTTAACTTTATTCTCATCATCAAAACCTATAAAGTTCCTAACCACAATCCTGGAATTGATACAGAAGCCTCAATGGGCGAGTCCGACTCGAGCTTGGTCAGTTTTTTCTTAAATACACTTAAATAAACACTCATATATTTCAAGCGGGCGTAGCCGCACGCGTGCAGCTAGTTATAAATTTTAATGATATTATTTCATAACCTTTTAAATAATAACGCCGCGTTACATTAATGAAGTAAATATCAATCAGAGATTAAAGGATTTTATGAAAATTTAAAAAAATATATTAATTCAAAATTTTATCTGTGTCTAATTTAAATATAGTCTAGATAAAAAAATCCTACTTTGTTTTGTTCTTAATATACCTGCCGACAAAAATAATAGTTAATTCACTTTGATGTTTCAACATTTTGGGATATCGAACCCTAACTCACAATTAAACAATATCGCATCGCCACCCACAGCACCACGACGTTCTCTATTTTCAATATATTTTTTACGAAAACTTTTATTAAGGTAGTATTGCGTTTCTTATATTTTTAAAATCATTAAACGTATTATATTATTACTCTATTATTTTTTATTACACTAAATATTGTTATAGTAAATCTATTTTATTTTATAAATACACTTTTTACTTATTTATTGTGTACAGTATGTTGTTGAGACCAACAGATTTGTATCTCCTATCTATATATAATATAATCTATATATAAAAAAAATTCGATAAATTACCGTATCTAATTACTTATCGGGAATAATCTTAAAATTATTTCTTTATACAAAGAATGAAAACAATAGATTGTACGTCATAGTATTTTTATATTCACTAGGAGATATTAAAGAAATAAAAATAACTGGCCTTATTGCTTCGTGGGCGTTATTTTCGCTCATCAAACCCGGAATAGAAAGCTACACAGAGTGGCAGGAATTAGCAAGGATTGCGGTCACACGGTGAGCATGAAAAAGAGCGTACTCAAGTGGTTTGGGCACTTTGAGAGAATGAAAGAGAAAAGGATGGCAAAAAAGATTTATAAAGCCAGAGTGGTAGATAATAGTTTCTAGAGGAGACCTAAGCTGACTTTTGAGACACTATCAGTATCAGTATCTTCATATAAAAAAACAGGACATGCGCGAGTCGGGCTCGCCCACTGAGGGTTCCGTTCAAAAATTGGAGGTGTCGAGCTTTTTCTGAAATTCAAGCTTAGCTTAACCAGAGGCTTTAATACCAATTTTTGCCCCTCTTTTAAGATTATTAGTTTTTAGGATTTGAAATGTTTAATTTTCAGGTTTTTTTTCTGAATAAGTTGTTGCTAGCTGTAATAGTTGCTAGCTGCCAAATTTTATAGTTTTAGGTCAACCAGAAATACCCTATTAATTATGAATCCCTTCATAGCGTTGAAATACGCGTTTTTTACGATATAAACGGCCATATCTTTTTAAAAGTAAATGTATGAGCAGGATATGTGAGGATATAAAATATTTAATATTTCGATTTTATTGGTTCTGGTGTTGAGGCAAAAGGTGGCGTTGAGTTTCGTCCCTCAACAAGCAATGCCTCTAGAATTTAGCGGAAAATGCGGAAAGGAGTGTCTTAAAACTAGGTTCCCTGCTGTGCGCAAGTTACAGCGTGACGCAAAAAAAATTAAAATTCAAAATATTCTAAATAAACTATTATAAGCACTTTTGAAGCATCGAATGAACATATAAACGAAAAAGCTCCCACCAGTTCGGAAGGCAGTTCTGTTGAGAAGCGCCGGCAAGAAACACAGACAGTTGCTCTTTTTAATGTCAATGGTATAATTCAATTATTACATTATCTGGCTACAGCTATCCTGCATCACATTCAATAGATATTAATTTCATACATGTTTATCCTTTTCACTCTTGAACAGTGTAATAAGTTTTTTTCGTTAGTATTTTTTTTTACAGATGCAATTTTTGTAGTATTGACAAACTTTGAATACATTGCGGAATTTTATTATATACACGTATACTCAGACCCATAAAAGATATATTAACTTTTTGGAGGCAAAAACTTGGCGTAACAAGCTTATAACATTAAATATATTAAAATTTATATATTACCTGTGATATTCCTATGGGTTTTTTTGCAATTAGATAATAATATACCTACTTGATTTCTCTTTTATCTCTTATCAGTTATCTATAGAATTATCTGATTAACCGATTAATGTGAATTTTCAATTTTCAGTATAGTACTTATATAGTGAAGTTTGCTAGTTTCTTCATAATGTAAGTCAAAATTGTTTTAGTGTTTAACGGTTTAGTATTTATTAAAAATATATTTTCCTATAAACTTTAGAAAGCCCTGTTATTTTATACAGTTGGTTTATTTTTATTTAATTGTTCCTTGCGGAACAAGTTGTAAATGTATAATTACATTTTCATTGTTTTTCATAAAGTATAAAAGAAAAAAATACTAAATGCTTATTATAAAATATTATTAAAAATATATTGAATTATTTTCAGATGTACGTAGATGCCATTTTAGTAGTTTTGCTCGTAGGATATACTGCGGCGCAAGATCCTGGCTGTGACTACGTACAGAACGTAAGTTAAACTTAAAACTTTAAATATAATAACACTTGCCATATTAAAAATATTATTTTTGATGAAACCTCTTATTTTTAATCTATATTTTATTTTTACAGGTCCAGTCAGGCCAGACATATTATATATACAACCAGAACTACCCAAATAGTTACACTCCAGGCTCACAGTGCAGGTGGATAGCAACATGCCCTGTTGGGACCAATTGTAGACTTGACTGCAACGATGTCAATTTGCCAGATGTAAAATATTTGCTTAACTAAGGTCTTAATAAGCCTTTGTCAAATATCAAAATTGAATTCAATCGATAAATTCAAAAATGCATGTAAATTTAACACTTGACGACGCTGTGACGTCAGTTAGACTTGTAAACATATGCATTTGTGTTGGTAATAATGTATCAACAAGACATTGATCAGATAACATTTTGTTTACCGTAAGACGTCATACCGTGGTGGCTTGCTTCTGTTTATCAAATTTATAAAGACTGATAAATCAAAATTTAATTATCCAAAATATATTTTTGTTATGCTAGCTTTATTTACATACCTATATAAATAAGAGTAAGAGACGTTTAGAATACCTACATTTATTTATAATTAACAAATCTACTTCACAAGATGTAAAAAATGCATAACAATTAACAAATCTATTTATTTTTCTTCAATAGACCCCGTCATGTTCCGGGGATCGTCTATTAATATCTCGCACTGGGGACCCTCAGCTAACTTCGTCTGAATACTACTGTGGCCGCGGCTCTATAAGTGCTGTGTCAGTAGGGCGGACGATAAGTATTGGTGAGGCTTAATGTAAAAAATATCTAGTTTTCATAGTTATTATATATTTAAAAAAGGCCAGTCGTGGCGCAGGGGCACAAGGTGTGACAGTAAAACCGACTGGTTGTGGGTTCGATCCCCACTCGAGGACATGAAATATTTACTTAAATTTATATTTCCATTTCTTCGCTCTGGTGTCGAGGACAAGCGCGGCGTTGAGTTCTGCCACTCAACACGCAATGCCTCCAGAATTCGGCAGAAAGTGGGGAACGGAATGTCTTAACACACTAGGTTCCCTTTGTCTACCCTGCAGTGTGCGGGATACAGCGTGAAGCTGATTTTTTTTTTTAAAAAAAAGGCCACGAATGTCAACCGAGATTTTCACCTGGTCAACCACATTCTTTTACATTCTTACTGTGAAATTTTCGCTAGTGAATGCCATTTTGTGTATCTCGTCATTGCGGGTTAAAAGAAGATTTTTTGAAGATCGTTTTACCACAGCATTCATCTTTCATTCATTCTTCATCTGTGATACCATGTTTTGCTGCCGTATAACACCATCAGTTCCAGAAATACAATCCTATCATATTAATTTTCAGTGATAATTTAAAATTTTATTCAAATCACCTAAATATTTATGTAATTTATTTGTAATTTTTTTAAGGTCTAATTACATCAAGATACAGTACTGGAGGCAAATTCTTATGCCAACTGTATGCACAAAAGGACACGTCTACCAGTTCATGTTCCTGCGGATATTCAAGGGCTGTAAGTATGATAAATATTATAATTTTAATAGAATATGGATTTTTAGGTGCAAAAAAACTAAAAAAAAACAGTTTAAAGTTAATATAGGATTTTTTAGTACGAAAATGTTTTAATGTCGTCGCGTCAAAACTCATGCCAATCAGGAAACAAGTTAGATATTCAGTTAAGGTAACCTTAAAACATAATAAAGTTATAGTCAAAGTCAGTACACCAAATCTGAGAAGAACCGGCTCAAGGAACTCAGCTCAATTATAAATATTAATAGTAAAAAAATTAAATTAAATTAGCTTCACGCTGTATCCCGCACACAGCAGGGTAGGCAGAGGGAACCTAGTGTTAAGACACTCCGTTCCCCACTTTCTGCCGGATTCTGGAGGTATTGCGTGTTGAGTGGCAGAACTCAACGCCGCGCTTAACCTCGACACCAGAGCGAAGAAATGGAAATATAAATTTAAGTAAATATTTCATCTCCTCGAGTGGGGATCGAACCCATAACCAGTCGGTTTTGCAGTCACACCTCGTGCCGCTGCGCCACGACCGGCCTCATAATAATAGTGCTTTATAAATTATAGGCTTCAGTACATGCTTTTATTATTAAGGAGGAAAGAGAAATTAATAAATAGCCTTTATCATTAGTACGTACATATTAAGGTAAATTCAACTATTTTAGGATCGAATAGTCGGTGGAGAAGAAACTAAGCCTAACGAGTTCCCCATGATGGCTGGCATAGTGTATGTGGACGAGAGCGCTATCAAATGTGGTGCAGTAATTATTTCTAAGTCGTACGTCCTGACTGCTGCCCATTGCGTGAAGGGCAAATCACTGAACCAAATTGGAGTTATTGTCGGCGAACATGATACCAGCAATGGAAGTACGTATTTTAATACATTTTTACAATAAATCCAAACTCAGAAATTATAATGAATATTTAACTGACATTAAATCGGTATAAATCGGGGCTATAGGATTCAAATCGACTTAGTATGACTTTAACGCTAAGAAAAGCATTGTTGTGTGTTTCTATATTAATTTTAGAGCTATTATATTGAGTGAAAATGCCCAACGCCGCACTTTGACTTTATATTTAAATGTAATCATTTCTACAAACATCCACAAACATCACAACCACTTATAGAGTCGCACACATTCTCTCTCTTCCTCTCTTTAGTCGCTTCCTCAGTGCCGAGGACTGTGGTTTTGCTGCTGATCCAACCAGCTACGCTAAGCTTAAGTTCTCTTTCCATTTGTCGCGGTTTCCATTTGTCTGATGGATTGCCGCTTGGTATTTATGGTATAGGTTTGCTTGGGATACGTGATCTGACCATCTTTTTGTGTTCCGTTTCATATATATCCTTGTTATTAAGCAAGCCAAGGCATTGGGATTAGTTGTTTGCTGGAGTAATACAAAGCGGTCAATAACTATGATTTTGATTTTACTTTCGTTGTGTGTGTATTAAAAATAAAATGTTATATATTTATAATAGTTTAAAAAATATTATTTAATATCGTTCAATGTAGTTATTGTTACTTGATTAAACATTTTGACATAAAAGTGGTGTTCGTCTTCTTCTTGCCAGACGACTAATGGGTATTGTAATGTGTCACAGGTCCTGTGTTTCAGATACACATTTTTAAGCATTTATCTGACGATGAAGTACAAGATATCTCTGGACTGCAAATATGCTCGTACGACTCTTTGTTCACTTTTTCAGCTTTAATGAGGATATTATGTCAGTCCGATGGCACTCGAACCATTGCCCTGAACATTTTGAATAAGTCATCGTTCTGATGACAAAACGTTTGCAGTTCTTGGATAGTGCTTCGCTTCACTGTTGGATTTAAAGCATAACGCCTATCAACTTCTGCATCTTGATTGTCTATAAAATGAATCTGCAAGGTGGCAGTGCTTCCACTAAGTGATAAAATTGTCCTCGTATATGCAATTGTACATGATCTTTGATAAATGGCAACCTTTAACCCTAATAAAAGTTCTCGCGCTCTGGAAAATCTGGCTATAAAAAGACATCGTATATTTCAAAAATGTTATTAGGTTTTTATGTTGTATTGGAATACTAAATTGTCGTTTTTTAGTGTGTTATGGTATAAGTAAAGACTTACTTCCCCTTCATATTAAAAAACTAAAATTAGCCACATCGGTCCAGCCAGTCTTGAGTTTTAGCGAGACGAACGAATAATAATTTATTTTTATATATATATGTGTATAAACTGTTACAGATGATTCGCCTGCTACACAACTTTTCAGAGTGCAATGGTATAAAGCACACCCTCAGTTTACAACGTAAGTTTAATAAGTAATAATATTTCCTTTTAGTTTCACTATCTCTCATATCTATGTACGAGTATATATCATGGTATATAATACTAGATGGAACCTAATATTAAGACTCTCCGTTCCACACGCACCTCAAAATTTTCAAGATGTTGTGTGTAAATTGGCGGAAATCAACATCGTATTTCGTTACTAGAACGGAAAAATTAAAGCAATTTCTTACCTCGAGTGGGAACCGAACACATATCTGTTGTGTATAAAGTCAGACAGAGTTCCCATTAAGATACTTCCGGTCCCCAATTTTTAAAGAATTCTAGAGGCATTGCATGTTGATTAGCGGAACTCAACGTCACGCTTTGAAAGTTTTTTAATATTGTCATAAAAATGTTTAATATTTTCATTTCGTCGAGTGGAAATCGAACTCCCACCCCTCGCGTTTACAGTCGCACGCTTGTGTCCCTGCACAGTCTATAAATATACCTAATTGTAAATCATTTCAACTATTAAATTAATTAACATATTTTTCAGAGTCAATTACGATTACGATATTGCTGTGGTGAAAGTTCTCGGTGAAATAGTGTTCTCATCTCTAGTCGGGCCTGTGTGTTTACCTTTCAAATTTAGTAATAATGATTTTACTGGCGCTGTTGTCACTATTTTAGGTAAATTGATTTACATTATAGTAGCTTAACAATTACCTTATACAATTTATATTTTTAACTAAGAAAAATATTAATATTATTATATGCTTCCAGGCTGGGGTACGCTGTTTCCCGGTGGAGCAACTTCTGACGTCCTTCGCAAGGTTAATGTGAATGTTATCAGTCAAGCGAGCTGTCGTAATGACATCACTACGGTGACACCGCGCCAGGTGTGCACTTACGCGAGAGGAAAAGACGCCTGTCAGGTATTTATTCTTTATTCTTTTTTTTTAGAATTGGCTTTATTGCTGTTGACCTGCACTGGGCTGGCTCTTGCCAGCGTCACCGGGCGAGCTACAAGGATTTTTTTTAAGTTAGTCTTTTTATAGCCCCAATGTGATTGGCTGTGGCGGATTGACACATTTTTAAGCTATATTCTGTTTAGCTTTTGCTGCTCTTATTTGTACAAATGTCAGTTCGTAGGTAGGGTATAACAATAATTATTGTTATAATCTGACAATTTCGTTGAGAATTGTAGGAGAAATCGCTTATTCTAATGTACAATCGATAAAGAAATATATACTTCAATATTATAATGAACTCGGTCAATGTTTAGGAAAATCATCGATGTTGTGTGTGATCGATGCTGAGTTAAAACATTTAACTTTGCTTGACTCAAGATTGATTTCACAACACACAAATTTACATATTCTTTTTGTTCTCATTTCTTTATAGGTGTTATTTCAGTTCTTTTTTCTTTTATTTCTCTTTTTCTTTTTTTGTGTAGTGCTTCTACGCACTTAGTTCCATTGACTATTGACTAACTGATCGCCACCAGTGTTATCACACTAGAAAAAAATAATATAAAATACATCAATACAATGGCAAAACGACGAAGCGAAAGTCCTCTTCGCCCAAAGCGTAGGAAAATGTACAATAACAGAAAAAATAGACGTTTTCATATATCCTCATTGCGATTTCTTGTTACAGGATGACTCTGGAGGTCCTCTTTTGTATACGGATCCGTCAAACGGCTTACTCTACCACGTCGGAATAGTGAGTTACGGCAAGTTCTGCGCGTCAAGTACTCCTGGTGTTAACACTCGTATAACTGCTTTATTGAACTGGATTTTAACCACGGCGCCCGATGATTATTGCCAAAAATAAATTAATTATATTACAGGTTTCATGTTTTTTTTCACAATGTACCTATATGTAATAGCGTAAAAGTTGTTAGCGCCATGGTCAGTGCACACGAATAGTGATAACATAGGATAGAAAAGTCGATTGTGTACATGAAATACATAAAATTATCAAAAACTAGAGACCCGCCCGCGGCTTCGCCCGCTTAAGCTACCTAAATCTATATATAAAATATATAAAAATGCTGAAAAACATCCTTTCTACTTGTACTCTGTGATAACTACATATTTACCAATTGTACATTTAGCTAGTAATATGTGTAACTAATTTAAAAACTGTACAGGAGTTAATATGCAAACATTACAGTTATTTTACAAAGAATATTATGAATCCTTACCCAAATTAATAACATTTAAGACTGTTTCTAAAGGAGTAAATTATATTATTTACTGACACCAGTACATTTAACAGAGTTTAATAATAATAATAAGACGTATACAGCATAGATAAAAAAAAGGAATGTTACAAAAATATTCACATATAATAAATAATTAGTTTTATGTATATTTTTATAAATATCAAATGTCAACATTGGTCGTATTTTTAATTCAAAAACATCAAAAGTCCTTATAGAAATTACGATAATGTAGTAAAAAATCATATTAGAAATCATTATACTTGTCAGTCAATTCTGTTCAATAAATCAATAATCATGTAGTTGTAGTTCAAGCGGGCGAAGCCGCGGGCTGGCCGCTAGTATAATATAAGTTAGTTTCATGTTTGTTAATAATTAATTAATTAAATTTGGTAATTTTTTCAATACTATATGGAGGTTGTTGAACTGATACGATATTTAAGTATTAACATAGTTTAGCGCTGTATCTACACTCACATACTTACATTTTGTAATATATTATTTAGTTGCAAATTTTAATATAACACTAGCTTATACCTACGGCTTCATCCACGCGACCAAATGGAAATATGTAACTAAGTGTTGCCACCAGTTGGCTACATCGAAAAGATTAACATGATCTAATATAGCTTTATTCAATTCGACCTAATAGTTCGTACGGCTGTTATTTTTGACAGAATCAGATTGCCCGATCAAACAAAGAAGTTGAAAGAGTGTATGGAATTTATTTAAATCGGCACCGATTTTTATAAAATTTTAAATTCAGACTCTTAAAAATATTTTATTGAACACGTGTTTTGTGGTTTTTTTAGAATTCACCGCTAAGGGTGCAAAAAAGCGGGCGAAACTGCGCGCGCCCACTAGTTTATAATAATTGGCTCGAGTTTGTCCATAAGTGTTGTGCTTGATCGATGGCTGATGCTGATCCTATGCTGGCTGGCGGAGGATGATCCTATTTTAAGCCGAAATCCTAAAGCTAAAAAGCCAATCACTTATTTATTATGTGTGTACTCGTACAGATATATTTTTGGTGTCCGTGGTTTGTATATATATATTACAAATGATACATAATATATTATTGTGGTAATATATTACGTTTGGCTTATCTGTTTTTTTTTTTAAATAATGTTTTCAATATTTTATAGAATATTATTATTTCTGAATCTAGCCAGCGACTTGGTCCTGAAAATAGTGAGTTATCATTTTTATTATAATATTTATTTACTTTTTTAGTTTTTAATATGTATAATAATAATTTATTATAGGAAATATGTGTGGATAACAAATCAGCTTCACGCTGTATTCCGCACACAGCACGGTAGGCAGAGGGAACTTAGTGTTAAGACACTCCGTTCGCCACTTTCCGCCGCGTTCTGGAGGCATTGAGTGGCGGAACTCAACGCCGCATTTTGCCTCGACACCAGAGCGAAGAAAGGAAAATATAAATGTAAATAAATATTTCACTTCCTCGAGTGGGGATCGAACCCACAAGCAGTCGGTTTTACAGTCACACTTTGTGCCCTGCGCCACGATTGCGCCTGCGCCTTCAATTGTGTGATCGTGAAAAGCGAAATGTGGATAACATTTGATACAATTGAAGTCAAATTGTTAAATAATAGAAAATATTTTTTGTTTATTATTTTATCACAGCGCAAAGGCATTATTTTAGGCCAGTCCTAGTGAAGGGCATAATTGTGCGACTGCAAACGTGTCTATGTTGTGGGTTCAAATCTCACTCGAGGAAATGGAATATATAATATTTTAATTTATTCGCTTCGGTATTGAGACAAGGTGCGGCGTTGAGTTCTGCTACTTAACACGCAATATCTCCAGAATTCGTCGGAAAGTGGGGAGCAGTTTATCTCAAACACTAGGGCCCCTCTGCCAACATGCGGAATACAGCGTGAAGCTGAAAAAAAACAGTGCTGCCTTATAGGTGGAGATCCCATCGTTTAAAACTGTAGGGATTAGATTTTCTAATGAAACTTATATTTAAGAATGATACATGATAGTAGAATAGATTACACTAGGGTTGCCCAAAAAAATCCTGCCGCAATCACCTTTAATTAATGTTTTTCGTAACTCGTTTTTG
>JAATLQ010035503.1:0-29620 GCA_013421005.1 Heliconius erato x Heliconius himera
GTTGCGGACGTATTCGTTATACGAGTTGGTTCAGAGAAAATATGAAACAAATTAAATGATTTAAATAAGTTGAGAAGACGTAGGCTTAATGATGTCACCTGTAGTATATCTATATTAAAGTCCCCGCATACTATTAAAGATTTACTATTCGAACTCAAATTACTAAGAACATCCTCCATTTTTTCTTCAAATACTTCAAAACTACCTGAGGGGGGTCGATACACGCATACTATAATATATCTATTGAATTCAATGCAGGACAATTCAATGGAGCGTTCGTCGGAGCAATGCACTAAAGGCAATTCAAACTATTTGAACCTACGAACGATTCTGCTGACGACAGCTGATAGACATCTTAATAGTTACTGTTGAAATTATATTATGCAATTTATATAAAAATTTTAAAAGCTGAAAACTGACATAAGATTTTCAATATAATATATATATGTAAATGTTTTTTCAAAATATTTTTTTTACAGATCTAAACCAAATGTAAATAGGCTATAAATAACATATTTTTAGTATTAAATGTCTTATCTAGCCGTGGACAACTTTAAGACGGTCGTTCACTGATAACGAGGGGTAAATCGAGTGACAAGGGTGTCTATTAACTTACCTACCCTAGTGCTTAAAGCCCGCATTCTCTTTGGCTTGGTTTGTATCGAAAATGTTACTATTATCGATCGAATTGAGTATGAAATAGATATTTAATTGTTTTTGTTATGTACGGTGTCTGATGACAACAAAATCTAATAATGCTCTAAGAATAATGCATATATATAAATATATATACATACATAATAATTTAATGAAGGCCGTCGTGGCGCAGCAGCACAGCATTTGACAGCTTTCTATTCATGAATTATTTTCATTTCCTCGTTATATTCAAAAGAAATTTGGCCGGAAGTAGAGAACGGAGTGATTTAGCACTGGTTTTCTTAGCCTACCTACGATATATGAGGGATGAAGCGTGAAGTTAAAAAATATAAGGATAATAGAAATTATTGATAATTTAATTTAAATAAAGAATACATTTTTTATTTGCTTTGGGAAAATTGTTAACTGTTTCGCAGAGGGAACCTAGGAACTAAGTTACACTCAAGACACTCCATTCCCATAAAAACATTTTCTTTTCGCTGAGCATATATATTTTTATATCCAATATTCAACCTCTAGTTCTGCACTTTGTCCCGCATAGCATAGTAGGCAGAGGGAACCTAGTGTTAAGGCATTCCATTCTGCACTTTCTGCCTATTTTCTGAGATAATATGTTCGAAGCGAGGAAACGTTAATAATGTATTTTTCCAACTGAAAAAGAAACCTATAACCGCCGATTTACAGTCAGTCACTATCTCTAATATATAAATCTAAATATATATATTTTTAAACTTTTATACATTCATCAATACTTACACTCCATTGCATAACAAAGCTCTCTTTAAATGTTTACTCTTCAATACATACACATAAGTGATTGAAACAGAACCACATCTAAATCTTAATCCCGACCGTTTTCAATACTGACATATTCAGGACTTATTGTGGCGAAAGCAACGGTTGATCATTTCGAATATAATTGCTCAAGTAAATTGAATTAGGCATGTCGTGTAGTTCTTATTTTGTTTAGCTTCACGCTATATCCCGTACACAGCTGGGTAGGCAGAGAGAACATAATGTTCTCCATTCTCCATTTTCTGTGTGAATTTTGGGGGCATTGCGTGTTGAGTGGCTGAACTCAACGCCATATTTTGCCTAGACACCAAAGTGAAATGAAAATATTAAATATTTCATTTCCTCGAGTGGGAATCGAACTCACCACCTGTCGCGCTTACAGTAACACGCTTGTGCTCCTTGCTTGCGCGTCGGCAGACCTCAATCTATCTATTTGCTATTTAATTTTTTTTACCTAAAAAAACAATCAAATAATTTTAACAAACGTTTGTTTGTGATTTTTCTTAAGTTTTTATGAGTCATTTTCCTCTGCTTTAAATAATACATGATAATATTTGTTACAATAGTGAGCTTCTTTGAGAGAAAGCAAGCTTACCATCAAAAGGAATTTTCTGTATATTCGTATTCTTTTAAAACTCACGAGAAATCTTTATATAGTAGTAGTTTAAAATTATTATTCTTACAAGAACCATTTGTATACAATATATGACATATTTTTATATACCTTAGAAAGAGCAACTTAGAAAACCACTTGTAGTTGACATATTATTTTTTTTACCAACACTTGAATACTTACTTATAACATAGCACTTATTTCAACGCCGCCATCCAATACACAATACCTCTAAATTTTAGCGGAATGTGGGGAACGGAGTGTCTTAACACTAGGTTCCCTCTGCCTACTCTGCAGTGTGCGAGACACAACGTAAAGCTGGTCCAATTTTATTTTTTTAACTTATTTCAACATTAGATGTAGCACTGATTACAACACATCACTGGCTATACTACCCTTGAAGTGTATCCTTTCCAATAAAAAAAAAAGAATAATCGAAATCTGTTGGCATTATATTGAATTATTCATCCATTTGTCGCGCATATACCTAATGCAAATTTAAGACTTATGTGATTTTCTCACGGATTACATTGTCAGAAATGAGACCACACTGGAAGCTCCAGCTTTCAAATAAAAAAAAAATATCAAAATCGGTTCACCCATTCAAAAGCTCTGAGGTAACTAGCAAAACAAAAAAATAGAGTCGAATTGATAACCTCCTCCTTTTACAGAAGTCGGTTAAAAAGAAATAAAATATATTTCGATATAAACATAACTAAAACAGTTCAACAAGAGTCCATAACAAGAATAAAGTTAATTATAGTTGCAACTAAGTATTTTCTTATAAAACTAGAAACAAGATAAACTTTCAACATTTTATTAATCCTGGAATAATTTACGTAACGAGCAAAATAGTTATTCATCTAGTTAGAAACTTATAGTTCACGCGTTTAAAATTACTTCGAAAGCGGGAACTACTGATCAAGTATTTCATTTATTATGCATCTGGAAAATAAGATAAGTTGAGCTCTTGCTTTTCATTTAGATAGATAGATAAAACTCTTTATTGCATACATAGAGGAAATATAACATTTTACAAGAGAAATAGGAATACCAACTTAAAATTACAGAAAAAATAAAATAAAAAACATTTTGCGCACAGAGGTAGTATGCAAAGGCGACCTTATCACTATTAGTGATCATTTATTTATTTTTATAAATGAAATTTGGTAAAATTAAAAAATTCTACATTAATTATACTTATTTATAAGCAATGATTATTGCAAATTTAAATTATTGTCTACGTGCGGCCGTGTTATGTATAAACACGTCGGTTGTGGGTTCGATTCCTACTCAAGGAGGTAGCTAATAAAATAAAGCGCGGCGTTGAGTTTCATACTCAGCACGGAAATTCGTGCGACGGTCGGTCCCAATATTAGGTTCCCCGTGCCTGCTCTGCAATATACAGGATGCAGTGTGAACCTATAAAAATATACATCCAGATACTTTCCCACTATATCATGGAATTTGACATTGACATTCTCGTGACCATTTCTGGAGTTCATTCTAGATTATATGTTAAAATATTTTTTTTTTTCATAAATACAGTTTTAAAAATTAAGTTAAAATTGTTCTTAATTTCTTTTAAAACTGTACGTGCCTTAAGCCATTTCCTTACGCTTGTGTACGTGACAATTTAAGAATAAGCGGCGAAGTTTACGGAGAAACTTCAGTTTACTTTAAGAAAGTAATATAAATTTTATTCCGACTTCTTCATTTCTTATGAACAAAACGGGCAAGCCTATATATAATAAATGAATTATAAATCGCTCATTTAGTGCAATTCTATATTTATTGCACCAAATAAGAAATATATTGTTGTTTTCTATAATAAACGATGTGAAGAAAACTGCAGTTCTTATAATGTATTTTATTTAATTGAATAACAAATAATTTATAAAATTATAAAAAATATACTAATACTGTTTAGCTTGGAGCAGTACTTGTGACCACAGGAATTGGCTACCGGGGCTACCTTTACTGATTCAAACGCTCGAGTGCTCCAGCCCAATATAGCAAATTAATTCAAATGTACATAAATGCACCGCCTTATATAATATTTGCTTACAACATGTAGGCAGCCATGTATCAATAAACAATGTTGCCATAGCATATTGCTATGGCATACTACAGATAACTAAAACAGTGTATTATTATCGGTTAATATAGCAAGTTAACAATATATACCTATACTTAGTTTAATGTCAATATGTAAAAAATATTATTAAGGCACGCAGCAACGAATCCAGCCAAGTAAAAAGATTGGACATGCGCAATGTTTATTTTAGACGAACCATACTGATAATTATCAAAATTTGGTATCAAAAAGTAGAAAAAATTGTTATGTATGAACAACAAAGAATGTAGGAAAATAAAGCGATTTTAAAAATAACAAAGTATTATTATATTTTTAATATATTTTTTTAAGGAAAAAGACAAAGCAAACGAGAGTACTGATTACCTGATGGTAAGTGATCACCGCTGCCCACGAATCCGTGTAACACCAGAGAACACAGGTGGAGAATACAGGTGCGTTGCCGGTCTTTGAGGTGGAGAGAAACATTGCCGTAGGTAGACCATTCCACAGTTGAGTGGCGCATGAAAGGAAGTTCCTACGAAGCCGCTTAGTAGTGGAGAGCCATGTATTCAGATGATGCGGATGATACTAGACTTTGTGACGTACTGTGCGGTTAAAAAAATCGGCGGCAGGTAACAGGCCCTGCACAGATTATTGGGTCCCCAACGATTTGAACGGCTCTACGCTGTTAATAGTAATGATTTCTTTACAAAAAGTAATGATATTGTTAGAAATAACGGTTAACGTTTTTTTAAAAAACATGATAAAAACATATATCGTCTATATGTTTCTAAATTATTCGGAAAAAGATTCTACGTAATTGCAACTAGGGATATGTGTGATACATTTAACAATACTATACACGAGTTTCCTTCCAATAAGTGCCGTTGCCTACAAGCAACTGCCTCCGATAGCTTTCATAGTCATTTTCTTCTACATCTACCCTCTATTACACGAATTTGATAACAACATATAATAGTATTAAATACGTAAATGTTAAAGGAGAGCCAAGTTAAATGTTAAGTAATACATTCATAATTTTCGCATTCATCAACAAAAGAATTGGAGATCTATATGGGTGCCGAGTTCTGTGTTCGCTCGGGGCAAAAAAATATTAAAATTAATTGACAAATAACACCAAATTTATTAACCTAATAGAAAATATGATTATGATGAAATCTAAATCGCTTATACCAGTAACTATGTATGCGTTAATAGAATGAAATCTGAAGAACGCTTAAATTATCACAAAAAAAAGGAGAGGCGAATGACAGCAATAAAAAATACCGCGTTATGGCCATTCAAAGCACTTTCATTAAACGGGACGAGTTAGAAACTTTATTATGCTTATGACCAATCTTTTCCACTCGGCGGGAAATTGAAAAATCAATTCGTTTCACTCAAATCATCCCTTGTTGGGCTCTGTTAGATTTAATATTTTTGGAGTCTTATAATTATTCTTATTTGAATCTCTCTCTCTCTCTCTCTCTCTTTCTCTCTCTCTCTCTCTTTCCAACATAGTAAGAGTGAACCTAAAGATAATGGACTCCTCTAAGTGCGGAAGTTTTAAGCATTGCATGTTAATTAGCAAAACTACTACCAGAGCAGGGAAATGAAAATAAATCAAGTACTCATTTCCTCTAATGAGAATCGAACCTACAACCGTCCCTTTTGTACATTCCGTCGATGTGTATGCGACAACTACTACGACTTTCGGACGACATTCTGGATCTTTGATTATTTATACGTCATCGCAAAAGTTCATCACGTTCTACTTTTTTGAAGGCAAAGCTTTCATTTTCTTTATAATTTAATTAGTCTCTTAGATTTCCATATCAGATGCTAAAGATTTAAGATTTTTATATGTATGGATAAAAGCTCATCATGCTCAACTATTATAGATATGGACCCATCTCTTATAATTCAACTTTTTTATGGTTTCAGTTCTAAAAGTAGTATAACTTATGTCCTGTCCTAAACTAGTGAGTCAGAAAATGTTTTTGGTTAGATTATCATTCGAAGGAATAGTTGTATTAAAATTACTGTTTTCCTGATCTGGTTAACAAAATTGATTACTATCTCTACTATAAATATATATATTTATAGAAAATATGCATGTAGAGAACATGAAGATGCCAGTTATGGCACAGGGACACAAAATGTGACTGTAAAATCGACTGATTCTGGGTTCGATCTTCACTGGAGAAAATGAAATATTTATTTAAATTTATATTTTCATTTCGTTCTGGCTCCAAGGCAAAAACCCGGCGTTGAATTCCGCCACTCCAACTCGCAATGCATTCAGAATTTAGTGGAAAGTGGTGAACGGAGTTTCTTAACAAAGAATACAGCCTGACGCGGATTTATTTTGATTTGAGAATATGTAAAACAACTTAAGAAATGTCTATATATACATTTTATGGCATACATATAAATAAGTTCAAATATTGGAAACAAGCTTAATTATCACTAGTTGTTGTGTCGTATTTGAGACATCAAAAGAGGAGAAATAAAAATAATATATTCCCCTCCATGGGGATCGAGGGCACAACTATCATGTTTACGGTTATTAAACTTTTTGTTAGCTTTACGCTGTATCCCGTGCATAACAGGGTAGGCAGAAGGAACCTGTGAATGAAGTATTACGACACTATCCATTTGCCATCTGATTCTTGAGGCCTTGCGAGTTGTCTGGCGGAACTCAACGCTGTTCAAGTTTAAATAAAATGATGAATAAATATTATACAATAATAATAAGCTGAAAGTAAAGTGTGAATTAACTCATGTTAATCTGGGACTACTGCCTCAGTAGTATAATATAGAATAGTACCAGATTAACACTTCTCCCTCTCTAAGTTCAGTAAAGTTTCGGTAAGCTTTAATGTTGGTAACAACAAACTTTGTTATCTGTGTTGATCAATCCTGTATTTATGCTATATTATAGATATTTTAAATAATGAATAATTTTATTCAACTTTACACTGTAAACCGCACAAGGTAGGTAGAGGAAATTTAGTGATAAAGCACTCCGTTTCCCATTTTTTACGCAATTATTAAGACATTTTCCCGCTCTGGTAGACGAAGCATGCCGTCGAGTAAATCCACTCACTGCGCTATGTTACAAAAATTCGGCAAAAAGTGGAGAACGAGGCTTCTTATTACTAGGTTCCCCCTCTACGTACCTTGCTTTGCGGGAAAATCCATGAAGATGTTTTTTTTTTATTTTATTTCTTCTTTCAACAAATAGAACTACTTTTTCTACAATGCTATAAACTACACATACACTATCTAGAACTCAACAAAACTCGAAGGTTAACAAAAGAAAATAGAAAACGACAGATGCAATAAACTTGACAAGATAAATGTTACCATAGAAAATAGTTTGTAGAACACCTGTTCACAACTTTTCATATTTTTCTCGTTTTTAGAAACTAGGAATAAAAAGTTTAGTTCAAATATAATTGTATTTGATAAAACATAATTAAACTTGATTATTTGTTTCTATATTTGTTACATTATTTTAGTGGGCTGCCACCGTGGCGCAGGGGCACAAGCGTGCAATTGTAAACGACGTGACTGCTGTGGGTTCGGTTCCCACTCAGGGAAATGAAAATATTTAATATTTACGAAGCGCGGCGTTGAGTTCCACAATGCCTCAAGAATTCGTCGGAAAGTGGAACAGAAGTCTCTTAATGAGCAACGGAGTATCTTAATACTAGGTTCCTAGAGTCCATCTGCCTACTCTGTTATATGCGGGAGACATCGTGAAGTTTAAAAAAAAAACTCAGTTGGTGGGTGGGTGCTCTATCCTTTCAGTGGAATAAATTAAATTAAAAAAATAAAAGGTAATTAAAAAAATAAAACGTAATATGTAAAACTAAAATAGAATCCCTTAATCTTCAATAACTGTACAACGACGTAGTACCTACTACAGATATAGGAGTATAAATAGTTAACGCTGTTTGTAATCTCGAAATAATTTTGTGTTTAAAAAAAACCTCGTGCTCTTGTAGCAAAAAAAAATAAACATAGTTAATTTATTGCCATGTAAAATAATCGTGGAGGATATTTTATTTAATCATTTATATAAGCATCATGAAGTTTTATATTTTTTCACGCATAGAAATGTAAGCAGAAAGCCGCTAGTGTTAAAACACTCTGTTCTCCGCTTTTCGCCTGGATAAGAGATAATTCGTGTTGAGTGGCAGAAATCAACGCCACGCTTGGTATTGCCAGAAAAATTAAAACAAAAAAATTGTTGCATCGAATTAACAACAAGTTATTTTCATTTAATATAAAAGAAAATATATATAATGGTTAAGTAAAAAATATATATAAATTTTCATTCAACACGCAATGTGTCGAATTCAGGCGGAAAAGTGTTTTTGACACTAAATTCTCTCTGCTTATGAAACTAAATGTGGTTATAGGTAGTATTTACATATAACACGACGAATAGAAACAAACTTGACAGATCCTCGTACTTAAGCTAACTACGCCTAAAAAAAATCTTTACTGAAAATTAAACTAAAATTTATCTCTAATAACTAATAACATAAATAATATTAATTTCTCTATATAAATGTTCATCTAAGATGATAGCTTATCGGAAGCCATCAGATGAGATGGTCGCATTGCAGTTCGAAGCGCTCTGAACGGCAGACGTAGCTTCAACATTTTGGTGAGAGCACGCGTTACGTAAAGTTCGGTACATAACGTAATATTTTGAATTATTAACGTAATATGTGAATGTGATAGTGACTGAATTTGAATTAATTAATTGTGTTAGTGACTGAAACTGAATAATTTCAGTGATAGTGACATGTTGTGGTAATATTTGAAATTAGATTTAGTTTTAATTGTTTAGTTTAGTTGTAATTTGATTTTGGTACAGTGGAATTTAATGGTTTTCGTAATTATAAGCTGTTGTGTTTATAGAATAGGTTTTTATATATTAATATTCTTTGTGCCATTTGCTAAGAGATAATTGGAGAGTGCAGTGATTATTCACTAGTTTTCTTACCATACATGTTAATAATTTATAAGCAATTAAAACGATGAATAACATAACTTTCGGCATCAATAATAATTACGAAAGCGCAGATGTTCATAATACATGTAAATATTAATATTTACATATTATTTCCATTTTATCCAAAAATGTTAATTTATTTTTAATGAAATTTTAAATTAACCTTTTCAGAATAAACGTTATCGTTCTTACTTTATAAATTATGAAGATTATTTACATATTTTTGTTGTGCTAGTTGATATTTATTTTATATTTTCAATCAAAAATAGCTTGTGAGCTACTTTACATATCAAATAAATGATAAACGGCGAAAATTATAAAAGTGATTCTATTAATATTTTCCCAATGACTATTTATTATTTGATGAAATATTTTATTTCTATACTTGTGCCCATTAAAAATTCAAAGAATCACAAGTTAAATCAAAAATTATAAATTGGTTTATATGTATTTAAATAAGATAAGCAAAATTCACTTTCATCATTATATATTATATAAAAATATCTATAAAATAATATTTTTATAAAGATGATTGTGTATAATATAATTGTGTGTATGTGTGTTGACATAATTATTTTAGAATAGGTATATCTATTTTACAGCTTCACTATTCCATTCCCCACTTTCCGTCGAATTTTAGGGACGTTCCTTGTTGGAACTCAACACCGTAATACACCGTAAAAACAGTATTTTTTTTCTGAACAAAGATGGTAAAGATAATTTATAAAAATATTTCAGATCATTATGATATTAAAAATAAAGTATATGGCCGATGCACGTTGTGTTGCAGTACAGCGTACAGCGTCTGATGGTCTGATAAGCGCGTTGGTTGTGGGTTTAATTCTTGCCCGGAAAATGTACTATATTCATTTCCTTACCCCTGGCTATAAGACTAAGCACAGCGAGTTTGTATTTCGTCACTGAAAACGCAATCGCTCGAAAATTTATTAGTCTACTGCATAGTAGATAGTATAGTAGAGGGAACTTGTTTTATGAAACACCGTACCCCCTTTCTAACCAACATTCGAGACATTGCTTTAGGCCTGAATTTCTCGCCTATAGTGAGATACAGTTTAAAGCTAAAAAATATAGTTAAAAAAAATAGAAACACAAGCTGACGTAAGTAGGTAGTCAAAGATCCCATTAGCCATCTTTCAATATCATCATCAGACCAGCTCGATAGTACCAAAAAATTGTATTCTCATCTAATGTGCATAATCTAATTTTCAAGTTTCATGATGACACAACAATTAAAAGTGCGTGTAATTTAAATTTTCAATAACTCTGTTACAGTTCAAATCCAATAATTTTACTTAATTTGTTACAGTTCAAACTAACTAGTTGACCTTTTATCAAAACAGTTAATTTATAAAATATTCCTCACAAAACTATTTTATGCACGAATGGTTTTCTTAGTTATGAGAAATAACAAACATCAAATAAAATAATAACATAATGATATTTATTTAAGCTCATATTATTTCTTATTTGAATTGTATATTTGATATGTAACACTAATATAATATATATGAATCTTATTATTTACACGTTATTAATATCGATTTAATATTTAAATTAGCGTTACTAAAATAGTTATGTTCTAAATAAAATAAAAATAAAATCAGCTTCATGGTGTATCCCGCACACAGCAGGCAGAAAGAACCTTTTGTTAAGACACTCTGTTCCCCACTTTCCACCGATTTCTACAGGCATTGCGTGTTGAGCGGCGAAACTCAACATCGCGGTTTGCATCGACACCAGAGCGAAAAAATTAAAATATAAATGTAAATAAATATTTCATTTCCTACAGTGCACATATTGTGCCCCTGCACCACGACTGGTCTAGTCATGTTTTCTTTTCTATAAATCGGAAAAATCGAATGTGTAAAAATACTATCCGAATTACTATGCTAATTTGTTTGGTTGAATGGACTGAATTGAAAATAAAACATTGTATTGAATATTCCATCCGTCCATGAGGCCGTCGCTGCTCAGGGGCACTAGCGTGCAACTGTCATCGTGACTAATGCGGATTCGATCCGACTCGGGAAAAACTCAAGAATAATGCGAAAGTAGGAAACGTAAATGTCTTAATGGCAAACGGAGTACCTTAAAACTAGGTTCAAAGCTTCTCTCCGCCTACTCTGCTATCTGCGGGATACAGCGTGAAGATAAAAAATATTATATTTATCAAAGAAAGCTAAATAAAAAAAACTAAAAAAGCTTACATCACGTTGAATGTTTCAATGGTTACCAACTGTCCCTGCGGTTAGATTTACCTCGGGCAAATAGAATGAGTCATGTGTTGTACACAACTTTCAAATATTTCCATTTGACCACGCGGTCAAAGCCGCAGATCAAAGCTAGCATATATTTATTTATATAAATAAATATTGATGCAAAATTTCACCTTTTTTAGATTTTTATAAACATATATAAATATTTCACAAAATCATTCTTGTAATTCAAGAGGCCAGTCGTGGCGCAGGGGCACAAAGTGTGACTGTAAAACGACTGGTTGTGGGTTCGATCCTCACTCGAGGAGATGAAATATTTACTTAAATTTATATTTCTATTTCTTCGCTCTGGTGTCGAGGCTAAACGCGGCGTTGAGTTCTGCTGCTCAACACGCAATGCCTCCAGAATTCGGCAGAAAGTGAAGAACGGAGTGTCTTAACTCTAGGTTCCCTCTGCCTACCCTGCTATGTGCGGGATACAGCGTGAAGCGGATTTAATTTAGATTTTTTTTATTCTTGTAATTATACTTATTATATTACCATTAATTCAATTTTATAGTATATTAAAACCTAACAGTAATAAAAGCTTGTTGTAAAGAAATATGAATCCACTATCTCCACCCTCATATTAATATTATTCATCACGTTTCATGCCCCATGGATATCTTTGTCGAGACAGAATTCATTTACATAGCAAATTGCAAGAACATAACATGAAATGCAAAACATAATATGGAATATGATGTAGCAAATAATAGTTAAAGCGATAACTCAAGTAAAATTTGATTTTATAATAATAAGATTTTGTTTTATAATAAAGAAGCATAGAGAAGATATGCTTCTTAAAACTTTCACTTACAAAGTATAAAAACCTGTATTTTGGATAGAGTATAAATTTAAAAAAAGAACTTACTCATTCATTAAAACTTTCAGGATTGTAAAGTTCCTAATTCATTTAATAAAACTTAGTTTCGTCTTAGTATAGTAATCTTAGTAGTAACTAAGTTGTTAAAATTCGCTATGATCTCTTTCTTTAATATTCGTTATAATTCTACTATGGCATCTCTGTAATTAAATTACTTATAAAAAGAATTGCATCACCTATTGCCGTATAGCAGCTTAGGCAAAGGGAATTGGAGGTAGTGTTAAAGTATTCCTTATTTCAATTTCTACTTACTTATTGATCTATTTATTCTTGAATGTCCGCCACTCGACGCCGTGATTTTTTTATACTAGCGTGTGGAAATTGAAATAAAATTCCTATAAGTAGGTTTCGCACCTTTTACTATCCGAAACATTTTATACATATTTATTAGAGTTGAAAGCAAATTCATTTCAAAAATACAAATATAACGAGTTTTACTTATTTTTTATAGATTTATATGTTAAAAATATGTCGTGACTGAGAAGTTTTTAGTTTCATATTTCTTTTTACGAGGTACTAAGACATAAATGTTTTATTTTTTGAGAGCCAAAAACCACGATTTAATTTTTTATAGTATTATTTATGTACACGCTATTATTACAACTACTAAATATATTAATTCTTAAATATTATAATTTTTATTTGAGGCTATCGCAACACACAACGACAACAACGCACAGCGGCATCGGCGGTCTCATTTGTAAACGTGACGTCGTGAGTTTGATTCACATTCGAGGAAAAGAATTATTTTCATTTTTTGGCTTAAGTAAGATACCGATATAGTGAGGCGTTTAGTTCCGCCACTTAACACGCAATGTTTCTGGTGGAAAATAGGAAACAGAACCTCTTAATACTATCTTCTACTTAGTAGTGGGTACAGTGTGAAGCTAAAAATATTTATTTTTACTAGTTTCATATACTTTCACCTTATGTAGATATGTAAGAAGAACACTTAATGATAAATCCTTTCATCACATTTAATTTTTTTATATATTTTTTTTTAGGAAAAAAAGTTATTCATACTAATTAGTGAAAAATGGGGTTTTTCAATATTTTAAACTATTAACCTTGAGAGAGACTCAAGCCAATGGCCACCGTCTATACACTAACTTCACCATAATAACATACATATCACACTAAATCCTATCCTACTAACATAATGAATATGAAAGTTTTAGAGGATGAGGATGTTTGTTCATGAATTTACATTCATGATACAATTCATGATGTATTAGCTATATAGCTTATATTAGTGTAAAGTTTTACACTAATATAGCTTATATATACATCAGAATAACACATACGCAAAATTAATGCTAATAATTTGTATAATTTCGTTATAAATATAACAATAAAAAGGAAGCGAAGCCCCGTTTGGGTCGCTAGTCTCTCGTACAACCACACAAAACCTCAAACATTTGCTTTTCACAGCGAAATTCAGCAAGATTTCTTGGTATTTATGCGTCCCATGTGAAAAAGTTGGTTCGCCAGGAAAACAATCCACTCCAAAGGTCAAAGTTTACCAAGTCTCATACAACTTGCATTCTTCGCCGGGCCTCGTTCCAAATTGTATTTTTGTATTATTTAGTAATAAATATTTCA
Organism: Heliconius erato x Heliconius himera; assembly: GCA_013421005.1. Taxonomy (NCBI): domain Eukaryota; kingdom Metazoa; phylum Arthropoda; class Insecta; order Lepidoptera; family Nymphalidae; genus Heliconius; species Heliconius erato x Heliconius himera. The sequence continues at coordinate 13,939 of JAATLQ010035503.1, forward strand.
TATATACGCTTGAAAACTCTGCCACTATAGGCCGTATGGGGAACATGTAATTGAATACCTTAAAAAATATTTCGGTGGAAACGCGTTCTTTCAGAATTTTTTTCACTGACAAGGTTTCTAGCGGAGCTTTTGTTTCTTATTATGTATTAGAATATAAGTTTTTTTTTTGTAAAAAAGAATTTAAAGCTAGATTAAATTGGAATAGTATCGTTTTTATAGCTTTTTCCTTCTTCTATTTTTTTTAATTGTATATCTTTTGTAGTACTTATGTAATATACTTGTATACGGATATGTTTACATAAATTGAAGGAGAGTATTGACACTATTTTGTTTCTGCTTACAAAAAAGTGTAAAGCGCGCTATTATTTTTTTTTATTAGTTATGAACACTGTGTGTACATTTTCATTTTCTCTCTCTAGTAACGAGGCAAAGCGTTGAGTTCCACGTCTCAACACTCATTGGCTCAAGAATTCAGTCTCAATGGGAACGGAGTGTTTTACGTTCTATCTGCCCTATGTATGGGATACACCGTGAAGCAATATAAAAAAAAATATTATTAAAATAAAAATATGAGCAGAAAAAGTGGGTTATTTAGAAAACTGGTAATATGTCACCAATAATAGTTGCAAAAATATGAAATCTTTAAACTATGACACAACTATAACAAACTTACACTGTCTTACATAGTGGTCTGTGAAACAAATTATTATTTCACATTTATTTCATAAAAACTCATTGTTTATTACAACCTTTTTTTTCGGAACGTAAAATATATAGTCGGTACATCTAGAAAAGCTTCCGGAAGGTGGAGTGCTCCTTTGCTCATCTTTACTTCCAATTTGCTTAACAAAGCTCTTTCGTCTGATGGCCTAAACTAACATAGTACTTACATATAAGCAACTATTAAAGTTTAAAGTTTATTTGCTTCACATTATTTTCATACAAAGCTTGGTAAGTAGAGAGAAAATGGTGTTAAAACATTCAGTTCCAGACTTACTGCCAGATTTTTGAGATATTACGGCAAAATTCAACGCCGTGCTTTGTCAAAGTTGTGAATTGAAAATAAAATATAATATAATACTACGCTTATGTAGGTATCGATGCCACAGCCATCACGTTAACAATTATATGTTATCCTCTGCGCTAGAACGTCCTCAACATTTAAAAAAATCATTAAAATTACATAACAAGCTATATCTTAGTATTCAAATCGAAAGTTTTTGTGATGGCACGATTTTTTATACTTATGACACTCTTAGAGTTTTGGCACAATATGCCAATTGTATTTTTAAATTTTCTTATTTAAATATAAAATGTTATATTGGCGCAGGGGCACAAGCCTATGGGTTCAATTCTCAATTGGGAGAATGAAATATTTTAAATTTTCGTTTCCGCACTCGGGAAACGAGACAAAGCGCAGTTTTGGTTAGACAAAGAAACACTGCACAGCATAGAGTTCCACCAATCACCACGCAATGTCTTCAAAACATTGTGGAAATTGAAGAATTTCATAGACTTTTTTTTATTTTATGTATTTATTCTTATCTTAAATTGGTTAAGATATTCTAAGACAGGTAAGATAAAGTAAGGTAAGACAGGTATTTAACCCTTTTGCAACCTAATTTCGTTGGACCTTTTGGTTATACGAGATATCAGAATTATACACTAGACTCACTTCTGACAGCCCGTAACGAATATCGTTGATGTAGAAGCAACTACGGTAACTGCGTATTAGTGTGCCCTACGAACCACGAAAGTCGTTTGCATACCCATCAGCTTGTGACTGAAATGAGCTCTGCTTAATCTAAACAATTTTGGTGAGAATGTTACTGGAGCAATATTTTTGCCCTTATTTTTAACCTTTGACTACTGACTGAATCAAGCAATAAATAAGATTTTTAGAAAAAGAATTAAACTGTAGATCAGGTGGAATAATGCCATAACATCCCATCATAATGTAAATTTACTTTATAGCTTTATTTTTAAAAAAGCAGGTTCTCACTTTATTCCTAACATAGCAGGTAGGCTGATGATGACAAGATGAAGTGTCATGACATTCCGTTCCCCATTCTCCGTGTGGATTTTTGGAATATTGCGTCTTCAGTTGCGCACCTCAACGCTCCTCTTTGTCTCCTAGAGTGGGAAAATTATTCTTATGAGTGGAGATAGAATCTAAGGACCGTCATATCACCAATCTCATACGCCAAGATCACTTCTAAACTTTCTACTTATATTATAAATGTGAATGCGATTAAAATTAAAAGGCACTAAATGTTAAGGATAGCTTGTCAAAATATAATAGTGAAAAATCTTATTAAGCAGTTTTGCAGTTTCTGAGATTAGCGTGAACAAAAAAAGAGACAAATAGACAAACATTTTAAAAAACATAGTGTTTGGCTCTATTACATTATTAAATGTCAACAATATTTTTTTTTCTTATATGACATGTACAGACAGAGATTCGATACGATTTTATTATAAGTATAGATGCTACAAGCAAAATCGTAGTCAAAAGTAGTATTTTGAAGACGCTATCTTTTTCATATTGCCAAATGATTCGTGATATCACGTTCCCTTGAACTTAGATCTTTATTGTTAAAACAATAAACGAGATATTTCTGTTGGACATCGAACATTTGTTGCGGCCTCGGCCTTATCCTTTTAATACTTGGCGGTGTGTCTTTGAACTGCTTTTGTCATATTTTTTGTATACAATTCTAGTGTAGGTATTTGTTGCAGTACATATTCAAAATTTTATTTTTATAAGAACTTTTAATACTGTTTAATTTTTTGTTTTTTTATATTTTCAATTTCAGGACAACGCTGCATAAAATTATTTTGCTACTTGACAATTTTCTTTTATAAGGTTCACGCTGTATCCCTCACAGAGGGGATCTGGGAAACTAGAATTAAGACACTCCATTACCAATAAGACACTTCTGTCCTTTGACTATTGAGTTGTAAATATTTCATTTCCCGTAGTGGGAATCAAACCCACAACCTGTAGCGTTTACAGCACACTTGTGCCCTAATATATGCGTAATGAAGCTGAAAGAATAATAATTTACCTCGTCCAAAATCGAATCGACGACCTCACAATGATCACTAAAAAATATAACACACAGTACCCATAAATCCTAGTCTATTTAATAGCGTTAATAATAAACGCAATAACCCTAAAGGCTTTGTAGCCGACCTTGTCCCCGAACGTGAGAGATGTCATTCGGATATCGTCGGACATTTTTTATGATCCAGGAATTTTCATATCGTTCATAATGTGGAATAATTTAAGAATTTATTATTATGGAACATAGCTATAGTAAAATATTGTTTTATATTGCATTATATGTTCCATTCAATTAGGTGTTTAAGTTTTCTGCTCTTTACTTAAAATGTCTTTAAAAAATGGTGTTACGTTGTTTCCTGGATAGAGCAGATAGACAGGGGGAAGCTAGTGCTAAAACACTACATTCCCCCTTTCCAGTTTTGATAACTTTCAGTTTCGATACGATATTACGTGTTGAAAACGGAACTCAACGCCGAACCTAGTTTTATTACCAGAGCAAGGATTTAAAAATAATGCATTCCTTGAAGAAATAGATCCCATAATCATCCTACCCAGACCATGTGTTGCTGCACTATGACAGCTTTTATAAAATCTTTGATGTATTGAAATACAAAAAAAATATTTTAAATAATAATATATTCCGACTACAAATAAGTTACTTAAATGTCTAAGACATGAAAGAAATAAAGATAATATTATTACGTATTCGTATGTGAAATACTGAGCTTTGATAACAGTATAATTGCCAATTTGATAATCTAAGGCTTGAATGACTTTAGGAATAAAATCGAATAAAAGTATTCACATATGATTTGTGTGTGTGGGTTCAATTTCCGTTCTGAAAATATTTTATATTTAAAATACTTATGCTATACAATGAGAAAAATTGTGTTATACTGTATTCTCAATAAAATAAAAGATACAAGCCAAAATAGGCCGTCGTGGCGCAGTGGCACAGTGTCTTGGATCGCCACGCGGATTTTTTATTTTTACGTTCTAATAGATTAAATGCAGTGTTGAGTTCTGGTTTGGGAGAAAAGTCCCCACTTTTTTTACATAGTGTCTTAACACTAGGTTCCAGAGGAATCCTGACATACGTTTTTTAACAAAGAAAGTAGGTTGCTGTGCCACCTATAAATCTTGTGATAAATTAATTCAATCTATATTCCTTTTGTATAAAAGATCACAAAATATATATAAATCAATATAGTCTTTTAGTTTCCTTGAAAATAAATTGACGAAGTCAGGTGGGCGATAAAAGTTTATCCAACGAGGAAATAAATCAAAAGAAAAAACTGGAGTTGTGAAAGATAGAGCATCTGAGCTCCCTAACACACCTGCATTGGGTTAGGCATAAACAACATAGACATTGAACTTTAAGGGCGTTTTCATACTATTCATAATATTTATTTTTTTAATAGAACTGCAAATACTTTTCTATAAATATGTTTCTATAAGATGAGAGCTAATAACAATTCAAGAAAAAAAATATTTATTTGATTTACAATCATTCTTTACAAAAATCACTCATTCAAAGTTTGATTATCGTTTACAAATTAGTTTAGGTACGAAATGCTTGATAGAATATGCGGGAGTAAAAATATATCGCAATTTAAAAAAAAATAAATAAATCAGCTTCACGCTGTATCCCGCACACAGCAGGGTAGACAGAGGGAACTTAGAGTTAAGACACTCCCGTTCCCCACTTTCTGCCGAATTCTGGAGGCATTGCGTGTTGAGTGGCAGAACTCAACGCCGCGCTTAACCTCGACACCAGAGCGAAGAAATGGAAATATAAATTTAAGTAAATATTTCATCTCCTCGAGTGGGAATCGAACCCACAACCAGTCGGTTTTACAGTCACACCTCGTACCGCTGCGCCACGACCGGCCTCTATCGGATATCGCAATTTATTTTACATAAATTAATTTACATATTTATTTAATTTTAGCTTTTTAAGATAGAGATCTAGCATAACAAGATCTGCCATAATTTAGTGTCAAGGCACTCCGTTCCTCACTTTCCGCCCGACTTTCTAGACTACTTCCTGAGTCGAATAACTCGAGAGTGCGTTTTGTTTTGTTTAAAGCAACGAAATGAAAATTATGGGTTTTCCGAAAATGTTTATGTTAAATTATATTATGTATACAACTTAGGTAAATTTTTGACTTTTTGTTCATTAGTAACTATACATAAGGTAAAATAATAATTAAATTTGTACAAATTAATATTAACTAAAACATGACTGGTAAAGATCTGTGTATTGCGCCTTAATTCAGCGTCAGTAGCTATAATTCGTTCCAGAAACTAATATTTATCTTAGGCTTATATTCATGCGTTATGATTACAAAAAAAAACGTTTAGTCAATTTTAAACTTTCGTTTCTTCAATTTTGTCTGCATGTTGTATAGTCGCAGACAAAACCAGGCAAATCGGTATCATATTTTTTAGTTTTCATTGCAAGGTAGACAGAGGGAACCTTTGAACCTAGTGTTAAGTTAAATTCTACCAATCTAAAAAAGCTGTAAAAGCATCAAACGAAAGTACTGATAAAGATGAAAGAGATGAAAAGCTTACGAATAACTTCCGGGAAAACACGAAGCTGGCGAGAAGTTAGTGTTTCTCGAGGTTGCTTGTTAACCTATGGAATTAAAGGCGTGCTTTGAAAGACGGTGAAATTTTAACAGAACAACCACAAGTTTGATGACCACTGAGTTATAATGTAGCTGATGGAAGTATAAAAGAAGTTGAGAGTGCAATACGAAGTCTGAAATTTGAAAAGCAGCCGAAGCAGATGGAGTCAGTGCCGAGTGATCAAATATGGTGGGCCACGCGTCTTGGGCTTATTCTGGTTTTTGTGCAATTTATGCTGGAAATCAGGAGAGGTTCCAGATAATTGGCGAAGTGCAGTCATCGTGCCTATGTATAAATGCAAATTTTCGCAGGTAGACTGCGCAAACCATAATTTTATTAGTTTGATTAACTTGGGTAGTAAAGTTGATCCTAAAGTATTAGCGAGAAGGCTGTCTCTAAGGAGTGAAACAAAGTGATATGGGGGTGAAAGTTGGTGACTTGAATGTGTATTGCCTGCTGTACGAAGATGATGCAGTGCTCATTGTATCATCAGAATGCGAGTTGCATGCATTAGCCACTACTCTAAAAGAAAGGTGTGAAAACAACAGTCTAAGCCTGAATGCGTATAAGATAAGGATCCTTTATATATTTTGAAAGACATGAAGAAAGGACGGAATGCAAGATCAGTGTAAATGGTAAGATAACATGAGAATGGAAAAAAATAATTATGATAGAAAAGTGATCGGTCGCTTACCGATCACTTTTAGCTAGGGATACAGCGTGAAGCTATATAAAATACTGCTAATTAAAATTATTCTTTTCACACATTTCACATTTCACTTTCTACTTTTTTAAAAATGGTATGTTGTATGACTGAACCTTAATATTTAACCCCCCCATAATATTAAACAAATTACCAATTATAATAATTATTGAGTGTATTTTCATGGCGTGGAAATAAAAATAATCGAATACAGATGAATAAGTAAAATGTGGATTGAACCGACAGTTAGACCGCTTACAATCTTATTGCACTGCGCCACAATGGCCTCAATCGAAATCTATTAAATAAATAGTATTAGAAAATAATATTAAAAAGATCAAAATGAACTATAATAATTTAGACGTGGAATTATGGCAAGAACGTTAGGTGCATTCTGCCTCTGAGTCTCAATACCGATGCTCTACTTCATCGACGAATACCTATCGCTAATTCCCTAAGACAAGCCTTAGAACTGAAACAAGAACTTTTAGAAATAAATTCTTGGCCAAAATTTATAACCAACAATTACACCAATAGATACTAGTTGGCGTCTTCGACTTCGTTGATTTATAGCATTTCCCATACTATTTTGATTTATACCTCGATCTTATAAAATTGGACCTAGACTTAATAATCAATAAAAATAAAAATTAATAACCTATTTTCAAATCCTTCTGGTAGTTTCAGAGATTAGCATGTTCATCGAATAAATGCTCTATAAATTATATTAGAATGTAGATAGGTATACGAGTAGATATAGATAAACAAACGTTATTGACAAGCAACAAGGTACAATAATAAATATTAGAATGTTCAGTTTAATGGCTAATAAATAATATGATTTAATTTATAAATTCTGTGTGATGTTTAGTTGTTGTTAATTTATAAAAAATATAAAACTTTTATGTCATAATATTCTGGCTATGGACTGTATAAATTCTATGAAAATTTTGTCTTTCAATCGTTATCAATAAATACCAAGAAATTTTAAGTTATGTACACTATTATTATGGCAGCACCGCTAGGGATAAAGCATAAAGCCAAAAATATCATAAAATCATAAAATTAAATTTATTTCAGTAGAAAACTTTAAAAAGAAAAGAAATAAATGTTTCTTTGAAATTTTTTAAGTACAAATTTAGATCAGGAGCTTAAAACCTATATATTATATATATTTATATATATTATATTTAAAATAATAAGAAATATCTGAAAGATGAACGTAGCATTTTTCTTATTTTAAGATCTATTTTACAGATTCCATTCACTCCATTAAGCATTTGTGTGCCATTCGTTCTCTGATTTCGTTGCGCTTTCCATTTTACTGGTTAGTTTAACTTGAGAATACAATAGAACGGTTATTCTTTACTTTCTTTATATAAATAATATTTAATTACATGACATTGTGTCATATGTATACATTATATGTATGTATATATGCAAAGATTTCACAGTTTAGATATTTTTTAGATATTTTTAAATCATTATATACATTATAACATATATTTTATGGTACAATTTTTGATGTGAATGTCGCAGGCATAAACTTAAACGTGATGGTAGATTTAGAGGTAGAGGAAGAGGCAGAGATAGAGGTAGAGGTTTGATTTCCAATATTAGGATTGAAATATTAAATTAATTCGTCTCCTCGTCCTTTTTCGTTCGTTCGTTTCGTTTCGTTGAATTTCGCCACTTAATTATACAATACCTCCAAAAAACGGAGGAAAGTGAAGAACGGAAGTGTAGTAATGGCTACAGAGAGTCTTAGCACTAAGTTTCAAGGTTCCCTCTGCCTCCTTTTCTGTGCGGGATACAACGTGAAGCTAAATAAAAAGGCAAAATATTTTTCGCCATTGCCAGTGACACAATTAATCCATAGATCCGAAAACGTTCCGCAATAAAATTTTTCTTTGACGCTTTTCTCCCATTAAGGGTTTTACTTCAAAGCCTCCTTCAGCCAATTAGTGAAAGTCCATTATGGAGAAGGTGTTTTGAAATTTATTTTTCACAAAGAAAAAAAATTGAACGACAACTTGAATGTTTTGATTTGAACGACAACTTTGATTTGGATTCGTATAAAAAAGTTGAAAATATATTTCTATTTTATTTTTTCTGCATTTATTGTATTTTTCTTTTGTTTGTTCCACAACGGAATTGGTTGAAAATGAAAAAATATTTATAGAAATTTTAAAGAATAAAGAAAACAAAATACTTTTGAAATTGAATTTCATAATAATAGGTATATTAAAGCTTTGATAGAGATCATTTCGTGTGTAGCGTTAGGTTCTATCATCAAGTCTACAGTGCTTTTAATTACATTAGAATAAAAGAAAGACGGAGTACCTAATCATTATACTCTCTTTATAAACCTTAAAAAATATGAGAGAAATACATATAAATAAATGTATATTCATACAGAATAAATTATATATTTATATATATGCCAAGCTTAATAACTAATACAGTAGAGGTTTACATAACTAAATGGGTACAAGTATATTGTATATATTGGAGATACCAATTAACATTCGCAAATAGAATCTTAATACACTGTGAGAGTAACATTCTCGTGATCTCTCTTCATTCTCGGAGACGTGTGGTCTGTATTGATTTATCTTTAAGTCCTACAAACAAGCCTAATACTCGAACGATAGTAACAAATTCTGTTTAGTATTGATCGTTATTAAATAATACTATTGATATTTTTATTATTTAGTAAAATGTAGAATGGGGCGTAAAGTGGGAAACGGAGTGTCTTAACACTGTCTATTCTGCTACCTGCGTAATACAGCGTGTCGGATGATGAAACTCAATATTGAGTTGACCTTCGATAACATGTATCGTTGATTATAGACGAAGACCATATAAAAAGAATCCGAGAAAGGACTATATACAAAAGCTGATTACAGAGGTAAGCAGTCTACACTCTGTATTCTCTGGCTATTTTGGTAAGGAAAAGCGTGAAATGACAAAATATAAATATAAAAATTTGTCATTGCCTGTCATTCACTAATATAAAAATAAATCATAATAGCATAAATCTTGATTTCCTTAGATATTTTTCCTTGATATAAACTTAATTAAAGGTGGATTAAACTAAAAATGAGCTTATCCGAAATTGACAAACTTTGGATAATGTAAGGACTTGGCTTATTTTGTGACCCGGGGATTTAAAGTTACTTAAACTTAATGTTGTTCTGTCACCCTGATATAAAAATAAAATGTATACAAATATGAACTGTGAGTGTCGCGGAGACACAGCGTTGGACTGTAAAAGCGACTGTTGTGAGTTCAATTCCCACTTGGAGTATCCTTTCTTCTCTTTTTGTTCTCTTTTTAATATAGTTTCCTTATTAATATATTATACCATAGAAGCATAAAGAAAAGAATATCGTGTAAATATGCACATAGGTGCATAAGTTCAGTTCATGTCATTGCGTAATATGAAAATTAAAAATAAAAATTTACAAATAATATACTCCTATATACTTTTACCAGATATGTATAGACGCCAGCCGTGGCGCAGGAGTATGGGCGTGTATGACTGTAATAAGTTGTAATTTTAATTTCCACTCCAGGAAATCAAATAATTAAAATGTTTATGTCTGCTTTCTGGTGTCGAGGCAAAGCGCGGCGTTGAGTTACACCACTCAGCACGAAACGCCTCCATAATTCGGAGGAAAGTGTAGAATACTACGGAATGAGAGTGACTCTAACTACCCTTCTACATACAGGATACACCGTAAATCGACATTTTATGCAACACTCGATCCTAAAATTTATATATAAGCTGGCCTCTCAAAGTCATATAGTGTAAAGAATTGAAAGGTCTTCCTGTCCTGGTTTTAATATATGTTAGTTTATTGTCAGGTACACAAGTATTATGTCATATTTTTTGGCTTAACGTAAAATGTAAGTAATGTTTACATTTTACCCGTATTATGAAAGAAATATTCAAATAATTTTAACTTCTTAATATTACTACTTATTTTTTAAATATTAATAATAATTTGGCACAGGGGCACGACCGTGTGGCTGTTAACGCGAAAGTTTGTGGGTTCCATTTCCCCTTGAGGGAATGATGAAATATTTCAATATTATGTATTTTTACTTTTTCTAAATAATTACTAATCCTACACTTAATGATAAAATTATGAGTATTCGTAATGTATGAATAGGATTTGTCACAAGCTTATTCCAGAAATTAATGCGTGGCGAAACTCAGTCCCGCTTTATCTTTCTTTAAATGAAAATAATTTATTTACCCGATTCAGGATCGAACCTACGACCGTTGCATCTTAAGGTAAATGCTGTTCTACTATGCCACTATATCTTCAGGGGATAAATATAATTAAAAAAAATTATTTAATTGAAATCTATGGAATCGGGCTGACTGGTAAAGTGATATTTAAAGGCACAATTAGGCTCAAAATAACGTTACCTTTTATTTGAAAATTCAAAATATAATCTATCCTATCAAAAGCATAAATGTGAAATGAGAGCCAAGCAAAATGTTTAGTAAAGCATCGTTCGCGGCTTCACCGACAACAGAATGAAAGATTTGTATAGGTGCCGAGTTTTGTGTTCACTCGGGATAAAATTTAAGCTCTAAATTTCACTTATTAACATTTTTTTAAATAAAGCCTTTATTATATCTCTCTACAAGTTAGTGTAGTTCCAGTTTGTACTGGAGTATTAGGTTGATATTTGGTTTGGTTCCAACTATATTAAAATCTTCCAAGGCTTTATTTGCTTAGGATGTTCCAGTTGTTTACTGAATTAAATTTCTTTCTTAAGGATTCTTTTGTACAGTATAGAGCAATGTGTAAAGCAAAATATTTGTATGCTAAATACTATATACTATACTTTTGTCGAATTAAAGAACTTAAGTTATAATGTAATTTTAACCACGTGTAAGAAATGTGTATACTGATATTATATAGTTGAGGAGCTTGTTTGTTCGAACACTTTATATCAAGAACTATGTTATTCATTGAGGATAACATCTCAGTAATCGTTTTGATATTACTCACTGCACCTGCGTGCATATAAGTTTTGCGTATGTCATACAAAACTCTTATAGACTGAGATCCCAGGGCCCCCAGATCTATATCAGTTTAACAAAGCTGAAATTTTGAAGATTATTAGTCTAACATGTAATAAAGACAGTATGTGTACTAACTAACTTGTGAGTCGGACCCTTTCAGAGGTAAGTGCTGTCCTACTACGATTAAATAAATCATTCCCTAGAGTAGATATCGAACCCACAACCTGTCGTTTACAGTCACACGCTTGTGCCCCCACGTCTCGACTTGCTTCATGTAATAATATTATCTATCAATAACGTAATTTATGAAATAAATAAAATTATTATACAATTACTGAAGCAGAGATGTAACTTGCTCATATAAAGAAAGTGTAAGTACATAATAATTCACTTAAATTTCTTATGAATCAAATTGATATTTAAAATCAACTTCTTTATTGACTCGTACTTTTCTTTATTTTTACATTGTTTACATATTTAAGAAACTATTTTTATATTAACATTTTAAATAGTAAATGTTTCTAATCTATGTCGCTGTATAAGCCAATTATTTTAACAGTATTAACCATATATTTGAAAAGAAAACATTAGAGTGGAAAGTAGGAAAGGGAGTATCTAGACACTAGCTTCCCTCAGCCTTTTTTGACTGTAGAAAAAATTATAAATCAGCTTCAAGCTGTATCCCGCATGCAACAGGATAGGTAGAGAGAACCTAGTGGTAAGACACTCCGGACCGCGCTCTTTGTCGAATTTTTCGAGGCATAGCGTGTTGCGTGCGGAACTCAAAGCCGGGCTTTTTGCACTCAACGCCATACTGTTCAAGACTATATAGTACCCAAATCCAAAACTGTACCTGAAAAGATTTTTCATCAAGAACCATTGGAAATGAAGGACGTAATCTATCATCATCATCATTATTAATATTGAATTTATTGTTAACTGTAGTTAGCTCTCTTTTTCACCAATGATTTTATACGCAATTGCAGCTCTATCCTCCCGCTAGTGATCTGGCAGACGAAACGTTATTAATGGACTGTTGCCAAGGAACATACGTGATGAGGGAGTCGTGAGAACACAAGAAAGATAGTGTAAATAAATTATTCAATATTCATACTTCTCCATAATCAGAGTTGAATGATATGAAATATTATTAGCTTCTTTTTTTTATTTGTAGCAAAAGGGTAATTACTGTTTTAATTGATATTTATTTGACAGATTTGTGTGTATTTAATTAGGGTGTCTGTTGCTAGGTTTTAATTAATGAATAGAAACGTATTAGGCAAGCATGTGATGTGCTATGAGAATAGGTTCGAGTTCCATTTGGGGCAAATTTTTTTATACCATATAGGTTTTTACTGATATAATTTTCATGACTACGTATAGTGAACGTATAGGGAACTACTGACTGTAGTAGTTCCCTATGTTCCGAAGTTTTCAACAAGTGATATATTCAATGACTAATTCAAGCAAGAAATTGCTCTAGTAATACGCGGCGGTAAATTTCGCCAATTAACAGTCAATGCGGAGATCAAAAATCTGTGGAAAATAGAGAACGGAGTGTTTAATGCTAGTTTCCCTCTGCTTACTTTGCTGTATGCGGGATACAGCGAGAAAAAAATTATCGTATATATGAGGAAGATATTACGGTAGCAATTACATTTGTCGTTTCTAAGCAGCAAGGTACGTACATTGATGTATGGCTCACTTTAGCTAATCAATTGAAGAGATTATATATCAAGATCATTAAGAGTAATCATCATTAACGAAGTACGTTTTAATGCGCGTATTAGTTATATTAAGATGAAGGTGATATAAATATACCTATACATTATACGAAAATGCCTATATTATATTAATTTTAAGCTTGTTTAGGACGGCCCAAATACTTATTTTATTTCGATATGAATACATAATTTATTGAAAACTAATTGTATGACTTCAACATTTGTAGTTATAAAGGTAACAGAAATATTATCTATTAAAAGTTCTAACTAAAAGTTCAAACCTTCTTAATCGACATATACACAGACAGCGAGACCGACCCTTACTAATAGGGCGGGACTCTCTCTCCTCTCTCTCTGAGTCGGCTCTACTCTCTTACCTTTCGAATATGGTACCCTGAAAAATATGTATTATATATAGAAACATTGGTATTTGTAAAGCTTTAATTTTCGCCTACTCTTGCATACAATAAATCATAATAAACATGCACTACATCCATTAATGTAGATGCAACCACTTGACTTTGTACAAGTTCAGTGTTTGATTATTAATACCAAATGTATTATAAACTAGTACTATTTATACTCGTGGTTTGTTACGTAAAATTTCCTTAATTATTTTGAAAGGATTTAGCAATGAGGGTCATTGATTAGTTAAGGCCGTCGTGGCAATATTGTGGGTTCGATTCCCATTTCCAATTAATTATTTTCATTTTCTTGCTCTAGTAACAAAACGCGGAGTAGAAACCCGCCACTCAACAGGCACATCTGGATAATTAGACACTAAGTGTGGAACAGAGTGTAAATTAGCTCTACTTACTTTTCAATATACGAGAAATAACTATAGAAATTATTAGAAATATCGAAAAAAAAATACTTAAAAATATTCAGTTTTTCCTTTGCATTAAGCAAACAGACCACTGTGGTTGTACTCCAATAGTACGCCACTGAGTTCGATCTTCTTTTTTGAGCATTCAACCGCGAATATGAATGAACATAATACTAGCGACTTACACGCGGCTTCACTCGTTTACTCTTATTGTTATATTACAGCCAAATTATACAAAATGCTTACATAAATTGAAGCCTATGTGTAGCCCTCTAAGTCTGTTCAGTAGTTTTTGCGTGAAAGTGAAATAAACAGACAAATTTTTACATTTATAATATTAGTAAATCTAATAGGATTATTAGGAAGTAGGATAGGATAAAGTTAATATAAAAATTAATCCTATTTTATGAGCAATCCCAGTCAGTATTAAGCTAAAGATTTAGCCGCTATAATTGGTGGCATTCACCGCTTCACGAGCATGTGGTATTTAGAAGCTAAACTGTTTTTGTTCTACGATTAACCGCGTGTAATAAATGAAAATGTTGCGTGTTGCATGACGTCAAAGCTCACGTAAATAAGCTTAATTTGAACTAACTATAGTGTGTGTCGAGTATTTGGTCAAATGTAAAGTTGTTATGATTTTCTCTTAAATAAATTAATCAAAATCCCGTATACTGCAAGGTAGGCAGAGAGAACCTAGTGTTAAGACACTCCGTTCCCCACTTTCTGCCGAATTCTGGGGGCATTACGTGTTGAGTGGCAGAACTCAACGCCGCACTTGTCCTCGACGCCAGAGCGAAGAAATGGAAATATAAATTTAAGTAAATATTTCATCTCGAGCGGGGATCGAACCCATAACCAGTCGGTCACACTTTGTGCCCCTGCGCCACGACTGGCCATCTCTTCTTCTTTTAAATATTAAATATAAATAATTAATGATGCTACCTCGTGGCCTCTCAACTGAGATAGTTGAGAGGCCTCGGTACACAATTCGATAGCTGTGGTGTCAATTAACTCTCATATGCACTTCTCCCAACATTTATATCTACAACATATAAATATGTACATTCATTTTGAACCCAGTGTCCCTGAAGATGGGCAAAACTAATGGATATTGTGTCTTTTATTCTTATTGTGCGTATTAGGAAATACCTTTCCTTGCCAGTGTAAGGATGAAAAAAAAACTTTACGCTTGTTCCCGTATAGAAGGGTGGACAGAGGGAACGTCGGGTCAAGATAACCTGTATTTTCGCTTCCGTATTGTTATAATCCGCTTTTACACAAATTTTCAGTGAACATTGCGTGTTAAGCGACGGAATTAAACGGTATTGTCTCCCAGAGTGATGAAATGAAAACAACCCATTTTTCCAAGTGGGATTCGAACCCAGTCAAACGCTGTCCCTCTGCTTCAATAGGCTCTCATGTTTTACTATACATATCTATATCAAATTAATTGTTGATAATCATTGAACTTATACATAGCTTATTCTATAAAAGACATCTCAATCAAATTAGGCAAATAGGCAATCTATTATGAATAATTGTTATGCGTTAAACAATTATATTGTATTTATTTGTTTTTTTGTCATATTTCGTTATTGTAGGTAAAATATAAAAACTAATAAAATATCTTTTTCTATATAAATAAAAATACTCTTGGTGAATGCTTGTCCATGTAGCA
>JAATLQ010035504.1:0-29632 GCA_013421005.1 Heliconius erato x Heliconius himera
GATAAGGATTGATACCATTATGGACAAAAATCCCTCACAATAAAAAATATATTCAAATTACTATTTTTAGACAGAAATATACTCACTGTATGTTATCCTTAGAAGATACAAATATGCTGTCGCTGACTTTTTTGTAGATCTTATTAAGAGGAATAATACTCTAGTACATTATTTTCATGTAGGACTTACCATTAAAGCAGCGCATGCGTGAAAGTGTCTCAACGGGTAGGACTTTATGCACATTTAGCATATTTATGTCAAATTACAATAAAATATACATATAATAAATGATATATAAACCTTCCCTGAGAAGTACTCTACCTAATAGTGAAAACCGCATCAAAATCCGTTGGGTGGTTTAGAAGAAGATCGCTTAGAAAGGCCAGACAGAGACGAAATGCGTTCTTATTTTATAAGATATAGAGATAATATAGAATCTTATACTATTAGTCAGGAAAAGATCCTAAGAAGACATAATTTAGATTAGTTTCAGTAACGCAAACGCAGTGCAAAACTGTATTTTTTTACTTTTTGTTGATTTAACTGAAGTGTGTAATAAAAGTTTTATAATGACTATAAGAATTTTCATTTATTTTTTTAAATTATAAAATATGTTTAAGATTTAGTAACGCATCCGTTTTATTTCTGCTTCTTTTCCTCTGAAACTTCAATAAACCAACATTTTAAGAAAAAACTTAGCTGCCAATATAAGTATACATTATGTGTTATATTTCTTCCTTCTACGGCTACTCATATAGTATTTATGCAACAAAATGGCCGAAATAGAAATCGCCCTAATAAAAATTGTCTGACTCTCCCATAAAATATATTTCTTAACAAAATTATAACTAAATGTATATAACAGACATTCTCTTTTGTAAATGTGGCTCTATCAGGACGTATTCAACATAAATTGGGTAACAGTGGTTCTTGATTCTCTGAAAACGTTTCAAAAGAGGACAATAGCGCACATTTCGAATGAACAGCTCGCTGGATCGAAGCGTGCTTCCGACGATAGGAGTTCAATAGATATTGTGTCAATAACTGTCATATTTCAGTACGGCCTTGGTTCGTGTGCGCAGCAGTTTTTGTGAGCCTCTTTATTCACTCCTGAACACAGCTTATAAAATGCTATAAAATATATAAAATTATTTTATACATGCGTGCCATCTCAGTAACATTCAACAATAATATCTATCAAAGAAACTTTAAAATTATGAACAAATTAAAAAAAAAACTTCTTTCACCAGAATAAAATTGTTATAACAGTTTGACATTGACATTTTGGTAATAAATAATAAGCTTATTTTTAAATCTAAATATCTTTCTTGGTTTCATTGTAAAATATCGTTTTGAAATATAATTAGTAAAAAGGATTTATATTTACAATATTTAAGACAAATTATAAATTTTACAGCGGACCTTTTTTATGAATGACTTTGATTCAAATGTCTGCTTTTGACATGAAACGGTCAACTTTACAAAATAATAATTTATTTCCAAATTGGTTCGTCGACAGATGACTGATGAAAGTGTTTCCTCCAATCACGTTTCGTCATGCCTGTTTGTTTACAGTTTATGCCAAAGAATTATATAATATACTAGTGGGCGCGCGCGCCTTCGTCCGCTTATTAGGAGCGAATTTTAAAAAAACCACGAAACACATGTTCAATAAAATATTTTTAACAGTCTGAATTTAATTTTTTATAAAAATCGGTGGCAAATTAAAGATTGTTCCATATAAACTTTCAACCCCTTATTTGAACCCTTAGGGGGTGAATTCTTAAAAACCATGAAACACGTGTTCAATGAAATATTTTTAAGAGTCTGAATTTCAAATTTTATAAAAATCGGTACAGATTAAAAAAATTTTCCATATAAACTTTCAACCTCTATTTCATCCCTTTAGGGTTAAAATTTTTCAAATTCCCTTCTTAGTGGATGTCCAGAATATGAAAATAAACATCTGCCTAAATTTCACGTTTCTGCCATCAGCGGTTACGGCTCTGCGTGCGTCTTACCTCAGTCAGTCAGCACAAGTCCTTTTATATATATAGATTTTTAACTATCATATTTTCACTTTTAATAGATATTGAGATCCATATATATTTCTGGCACAAAAACTTTATTATATACCTAGCGACCCGCTCAAGGCTTCGCCCGCATGAACTACATAATTATTAAGTTACTAATCTACATTACTTTCGTTTACTATAATATAATTTTAAAAGCAATATAACAATAGCTATATCTATATTGAAAAATCAATTCATTAAAACAGTCATTTATAGCACTTTTGTCGAATAATATTCTTTAAAAAGGTATAATTTGTTTATTTATGAACCGATTGAATAAAATAAACACTAAATACTAAGTGAAGCTTTCCAAAACCCACAAATATATAAAAACTGCAATTGAATCGGTTGAGCCGATTTTGAGAAAAGCGTGAACAAACGCACAGACAAAAAGACTTTTTTTATTATTGTTTTTTGGTTCTAATACGTAATTAAATGCTACCAATAATATTTTTCTTATATTCCATGTACAGACACCGATCCGTTACGCCTGTATTAACGTATGAACTACGTTGAAATTAATTTTGAAACGAACGACGCGGTTTGGAATTTTGCTACTGCTTGCACAATTACTTTGCCTTTGTTGTATTTTCAAACCTTATTACATTATTTCTATGGAAAACATCTACATTACAAATATAATTTACCGAAACACAGTACCTAACCTACTAAATATGTTAGAAATGCACCGGATTTAATGCATGAATAGAAATTATTTTAACTCCAAATACATTAAATATCTTACATTAAATATATCTTAAATATAGATGCTTGTTGCTTCCAATAAATACCCTTAATAAATACCAAATCATAGTATATATACAAAGAGTAATAAATCAACACGATTGTTCGTCTAGATGTTATAAAATATTCTTCTTCTTACCATCAATTTTCTTTCAAAATTATAAGATTTTTTTATGCATAAATTGTGACTGTAAAACCGACTTGTTGTGGGTTTGATTCCCACTCGAGGAGATGAAATATTTATTTAAATTTATATTTCTCATTTCTTCGCTCTGTTATCGAGTAAATCGCGTGGGGAACGGAGTATCTTAACACTAGGTTCCCTTTGCCTACCCTGCTGTGTGCGGGGCACAGCGTGAAGCTTATTTAATTTAACTTAAATTTAATTATAAGATAATTAAATAGAAGAAAAATTATTCATAAAAAATACAAATATATTACCAAACTTAACTGTCGGTTGTACATAAATTTGTTTACGTATTCGGGACAAGTTTGCTATGATTATTTACAAAGGACAAATGTTGTGTGTACTATAGCCACAAATCAAATTGAAATACAACCTACAGGCTTTATTAAACCAACGATCTACATATTATGTATACCTACTTCTATTCTTATATTATAATATTTTTTCCTTACTAACTTTTATCCAAGAAACCAAAATTATTGTTAGCTCTCTTACTAGTTAAAGCGCCGCGTTGAGTTCCGCTATTCAAGACCATTACCAAAATACAATTACGTGATTACCATTTTCATCATAGTGGGTTTCAATTTCTTTTTTATTAATTTCTACCCTCTTTACATTATTTTAGTGGCCGTCGTGGTTCAGTGTCAGACTGTAAACGTTGTTGTACGTTCGATCCCCAATCGAAGGAATGTTTTTTTTTAATTTAATTTCATTGCCTCGCTCAGATCGACGACGCACGGTGTTGAGGTCCGCCACTCAAAATTTAATGTCTTAAAAAACAGCGGAAAGTTGGGAACGAAGTGCCTTAACATTAGGTTCCCTCTGTCTACCCTGCTATGCGGGAAAAGTGTAAAACTGATTTTTTTATTATTTTCTAATGATATAAACACGAGACTAACAAGCGTGTTCGATAATTAACATCGATAATTAAAACCTCGCAAGTTCTTTTGACGTTCTCTTTTGAAAGAAATAATGATTTTCTCACATTTACTCAATAAAGTACCTTTAAGCTAAGGTCTAAGGTCTTGTTTTTATGTACAAGTAATTTAAAAGTTTTCAATAATATTACTTAACTCAAATAACTTATCTTAATCTCTATATATAATAAAATATTTTGTCTGTACATTTCGTAATTTTGACTGAAATGGATAGAGGGACACTTAAAAAGAATAATAGAAAGCAAAAAGATTTTTTTTGAATTTCTTGTCTGTCTGTCTGTCTGTCTGTCGACATATTTTTGTCCGCATTTTTCTCTGAAAGTACTGAATCGATTTACTTAAAACTTTCACCAATTGCTTTGTTTTAACTCAACTTCAATATTAAAGTTTGGTTCATCAAAATCGGTTCATTAAAAAAAAAGTTATCGTCATTTGAAAGAAGTCGTAATTAATTCAATACAGATAAAGAACGATCTTGAAAGAAATATCAAGTAAATACAAAGATTTTTTGGTTGGTTCGTTCATATAATATATAAAACTATACAGGAGTTAATATGCAATTATTACAGTTATTTTACAAAGAATATTATGAATCCTTCAAATCAATAATTTAACATTTAAGGCTGTTTCTGAATGAGTAAATTAAATTATTCACTGACATCAGCACATTTAACAGAGTATATTATATTGGTAAAAATAACATAAAGTTACAAAAATTTATACGTGTAATAAATAATTAGCTTAATGTATATTTTATAAATATCAAATATCAACAATGGTCGTATTTTTTTATTTAAAACAATCAAAAATTCTTTGACGATAATGTCGTAAAAAAATCATATTAGAAGTCATTATAGTTGTCGATCAATTCTGCTTTTTAAATCAATAATCATGTATTTTAAGCGGGCGAAGCCGTGGGCGAGCAGCTAGTATTTATTATTTTTTTTATTTTATTATTATTATTATTAATATTTAAATACACACTTAAAGAGTATTTGTTTTTGTATGGCTAACATTTATTCATCATTTTTATTTATTTTTAAAAAAATTTGGAAGGCGAAACTCAACGCGTTACTTATCCTATACCCTGAAGCTTAAGCATATTGGGGAAACAAAATAAGTGTTTGTCGATTAAATAATTATTTTGTTTCTTATTCATTCTTTAAAATCTGACTGACAAATAACCAATTCGGAGAGATATAATTAGATCTAAACTTTTTTATATATTTACATATTTGTTTTCTTTTGTTATTATTTAAAAGTTATTACATTTCATTATAAATATACAAAATTATTAATTTATGTATTTTAAAGAATCTTCCGTAACAACGTTATATATAATTATTTGCATAAACTAAATATATTTTTTACATTTTTAAAGTGTTGTTCCACACTTAGCAAAGAAAAATACATATAAAAATATGAAGGTAGCGGGATTTGAACCCGCGCCTCTTGGAAACCGCCTAAACGCTCTGACCAACTAAGCCATACGTCCCAATCGGACTATGTCAAAATTTTTATATGCTTGTTACAACTTTTATTTGTTGCTAGCATCTCTGTAGAAAATAGCATCTAAAGAACCATGCTGAACTAATAATAAATAAATAATACAATTTAAATCGACTTCGAAAAGTAAACGAGTTATCCTCGTATCGACATTAGACGATTTTGATTTTGTCTTTCTTAGAAGTACTGTTTTGTCATTTCATACAGAATGGGATGTTAATATTAAATTTCTATTAAGGCGTCAAATGGATTTTTTTTCTCGCCGGTATTTTTTTTAAATCGATGGTTTCTAATTAAAAATTCCTTCAATGAACCAACTAGTTGGCACATCATATATTTGTTTACTATTCGGGAACTAATATTTGGTTACATAAACTTACGTTAACCATCACTTGGGACTTTGAAGCTAACGGGATGCGACTTAATTACAGGGCAAGTTTGCTTCAACTTAAAGCTATGGATTTGAATCTCGTTTAATTTTTATTTTATTTCGTATTAAAAAGATCTTTAGTAACAAAATACACAAGTTCGAAGCGTAAATTAAGATTTATTTTAATTTCTACATTCATAACTCAAGATCTTGAAATTGGGCCTAAAGTACCCAAGTAACGTAGAGTCTTAACACAAAATTTTCTGTAGTTCTTACCATATGTAGGATTTGCTAAATTAAAGTTAAATAAATTCATTACCTAATCATCATCGTCAATACTTTAAAAATGTTAAAAGGCGCGGGTTCAAATCCCGCTACGTAGAAATTGTTATATGTTTTCTAAATAAGTGTTATTCTTGCCTAAGCGTGGTATAACAGTTTAAAAATGTTAAAAATATTTAATGTGCTTGCCAGATGATAATTCTTAGTAATTATCTTTGGGTAGCAGAAATTTGTAAAAATCTTCCTACAGAGATGCTAACAACATAAATAAGTTGTAACAGGCGTATAAAAAACACAATCAGTCGATTTTGCAGTCACACTTTGTGCCACTGCGCCACGATTGGCCTCGACTGAATTTTATTTTTAAAACAAATTGAATTGAATTTTGTTAGTTATCCTTTAACACCTTGGTTTATTTTATAAAAAATATTTTCAATGTACAGAAAAACGATTCTTTTACAGATAAGTATAAATTTATGAGTAAAAATAAACATGGTAAAAAAATCTGAATTTGTGATGAAATTGATCCTTACCGTCTTCAAAGCTTTTCCGTGCGCTGATAGGTTTATAAGATTATTATAGAAAAATTCTATGAAGCCAAGCGTGTGACGGAACGCAACAGTTGTGGGTTCGATCTCCACTCGAGGATTGAATTATTATTTTCATTTATTCGCTTCAGTACCAAAACAAAAGTGCGGCGCTGAGTTTCGCCACTCAACATGACTGAAATGCTTCGAAAATTCGGCGCACAGTGGGGAATGGAGTGTCTTAACACTAAGTTGCCTACTCTGCTTAATGCAAGATACAGCGTAAAGCTGACAAAAAATCTATTGTACGTGGCAATATGCCTTTTTCGGTGTCATTTACGTCATAGTAATAAATCAGGTCATAAATAAAATTTATTCCTCCTGACGACTCGAAGCACTCATTTTATGTAATAAAATTTAATATCCTCGAGCACAAAGATGTAATAAGTCATAATAAATTATTGCACGTCCATTCATATTAAGGACCTGTTTGACTTCATTATTCAAAAATCCGTTTGGTCTGTGTGTCTTAATCAACGATAGGTTTTTATGATCATCAATAAGTAATATGATTATTTTTAAATTATTAGTTAATAATATATTCGACGTGCTCCAACAAAAATCTAATTCTTATTTCAACAATGACTAAAACACCTAAATACATAAAGAAAATAACATTAGAAAGAATATTTTTTCCATTTCCCATACAACATTTCACGATCGTTATATTAAAACTCAAATCCCAGGAAGGTGATATGTAGAGGGAACAATAACGCGCTTTTCGAGCTAACGCTCCAATGAGTCGAGAGACCCACGATCACGTTTCAGAGAACAGTTCAATGGAAATTCAAATGATATATTCATATGCTACTTTACTTACCTTTCAATAAAATTTTCTTTTAGAAAAATATTATAGGATATGAAGAAGAAGATTCTCCTCGTTTGCAGCGCATTGCTTAAAATAATAGCATAGGTCGTGAGTTCAAATCGAGCTCGCAAATTATTCGTAACATTTATGTCTACGATTGTACCTAAATATAAATAAAAATCACGCTGTATCCCACATACAACAGGGTAGACAGACTCCGTTCTCCACTTTCTACCAAATTCTGTAGGCATTGCGTGTTGAGTGGAATAACTCAACGCCGACCTTAACCTCGACACCAGAGCGAAGAAAATGGAAATATAAATTAAAGTAAATATTTCATCTCCTCGTGTGGGGATCGAACCCACAACCAGTCGATTTTACAGTCACACTTCGTGTCGCTGCGCCACGACTGGCCTCACTTTGTATACTTTGTACCTAAATATTATCAGTATAATATTAAGTGTTATAATTTAAATAGGTACAGTCGGTTAGTAAAATTGAATAACAGACCCAGTGTATAAATAACATAGAAGTTCCATATTCATATAACGCCAGTATTATAGTCGGTATTCAGATATGGTTTCAGGAGATAAATTATAACTTTGAGGCAAACAAACCTTTAATGGTCGGAATTACAGAAATAGGGGTTGGCACCGAGCCAGCGCCGCCTAAAGTATTGACTGTGGCAGAACTACTTTTCAAGCAAAATAATATTTACCAGATATAAAACTAAACGATATTCGAGATATGTTGAGAGTATGAATTTTAATGATGAAACTGAAGATTTCATAGTCTATGTCTTTATTTGCAGACAGCTCTATAAAATTTTAATGCTTGAGAAAAAATTATGTAATACTATTTTTTTATTTATATAAAAACTGGATGGTTGGATTTTTTTTATCTGTTTTGTAAATACTCACTTTACATTCCATAACTGTAAGTCCATGGGACCTATAAGTTTTGATGCCGCGATGGATTTCATATAAAATGCAGCATAACTACTCGTATCTTTTGAAACTTCCCTTATTTCTATGCTCACAGGGACTTAAGTGTTTGAATTAAATTTCAATTTGATACTCCCACGTGATTTCTCGATCTCGAGATAGACGGAAATCAAAGTAATCCTTTCCTATATATCGGTTTTATCCCTTTAAGGTACGTTATTAAAGAAAGGTATAGGCAATTAACATTGTTTTTAAAAGTTTTTAAACTACGATATTTAGGTTAAATAAAATTTTATGTGCAATTTCAAGATAAGCAATTAGTTATAAAGTCTATTTAAAAAACTTCTGACTAAATTATATAGAAATCCTTAAAAGCATTTGTCGCTCTTTTTAATTATATATACCGCAGCAAGTTCTTATTTAAAGTTCGAGCTTAATTAAAACTTAACAGAAAATAGAATAAATACTTTCTATATTCTTGGAAAGTCTGCAAGCAGCTAAACTAAATGCGACACGAGAATGCGCACTACTATTACAGCAAAAGTTTTAAAATATAATTTTACCAGAATCTGAGATTTTGTTTAGTAATTTTTTATTTAATCTGATATATAACCACTTTAAATTTAAATGGCTGAAACTGGAGTGGAGGTCTTAATGTCCATCAACATCAAAAAATTGTGGCAGTAGGCAGAGGGAAATTAGAGTTAAGACACTCCGTTCCCCATTCTTTGATATTTTTTTACTGAGCAATATTCAAGTTGCTTGTTTAGAAAATGTATAAAGAATTGAACGTAGCGGGACTCAAACCCGCGCCTCCTGGAAACCAACCTGGATTAACATTTTTAAAAAATGTAAATAATATTCAAGTGAGACGACTTACGTTGTATAGACGACGAGAGTAACATTCTACTGGTAATTCTAGCTTTAGATTAGATGTAAATGCGTGTTGGTAAGTAGGACCCTAAATTGAATGGTGTCAACTGGAATACTTCATTTATAGTGACCTATTGCACTAAAAGTAATATAGTATAATTGCTATTTAACTTTTATATTTTTATAGTATTGTATTCTAGAAATAACTACTTTATTAAAATGTTGACTATACATTGAAGAGAGACAGAGAGAGAGAGAGAGAATTTTGGCCAGAAAATTTTATTTGTTAACGCCTAGTTTAGTTCCGTCACTCACTTTCGGTTTCGTCTGCATTTGAAAGATAAACACTGTGTGACATGTAGCTAAGCGTGCGCTTGTTTATTTGAAAATTAAGTATACAATAGCTCAGTTTACATTTAAATGATTGCATGGATTTTTTACTATTACAGTAATTTTATTAGAAAACATTATTGTAATAGTTTATATGTATGCGTCAATTTTATCCAATTTTGTTTATATTTGTCAGTTTTGCATCAAATATTAAGGATAGTATCGTAGATAATTGTAGATTGAGTGACTATATGTTCCCCTGAAACGTAAAATAAAAACAATACACAGGTTACTTATTCATCACTTTTTTAGGAAGTAAAGTACCTCAAAAGGTAAAAAAGGTAACCTTAGATACAGATAGAAGCTTGATTTTTCTGTGCTTCAATGTGCCGTAGACCTTAATTAGTTATTATTTTCAGCTTGATATCTCAAAATGGGCTTGACAGACGAACAGAGGTACAAAATTGCAATTGTATAAGGGTTAAAATAACAAGCTCATGTGTTTAACGTCATCTCTTAATTTAAAAAATCCACAAAAAGATTCCATAAATCAAGTATATGCAACCCATATCGAATAACTATATCTAAATTGTACTATAATATACAGATCACAATCATATTTATCTTTATCGATATTTTTGCTCCGTGAAATAAAGATAATTTATCATGAGAATCGAGAAATGTCTCTACATTGTGACTTTGATTCGTTTTGTTCTCGTCCCAAAACAATATTTCTATGCCAAATACATATTTGTTTCGCACAAGCAAGAAATTGGACCAATTTATGATAGTCGTTATTTACCGCAAACATGGACCACTCGCTGGTTTGTTTTGCTAAGAGGAAGGTTAAAGGTCGTAGTATATAATAATATTATTAATGTTACATTAATATCGACTTCTATATAGTAATATTTCACGTTAATATGGCGCAATGAGTAAAAAACTGGAGATTAGTAGATGGGAAAATTACTTTTACTTTCTTTTTAGCCTCACGCTGTATCCCGCACACAGCAGGATAGACAGAGAGAACCTAGTGTTATGGTACTCCGTTCCCCATTTTCTGCCAATTTCTGGAGGCATTGCGTGTTGAGTGGCGGAACTCAACGCCGCGCTTTGCCCTCGACACCAGAGCGAAGAGATGAAAATATAAATGTAAATAAATATTTCATCTCCCCGAGTGGAAATCGAACCCACAACTAGTCGATTTACGGGCACACTTTGCGCTCCTGCGCCACGACTGACCTCTTTTACTTTAATCTTTGAAATTAATGTTTACATTACTATAGACTACATGCAAACTTTTATTTTCAATTATATTACATGAAATCCTGTGATGTAATTTATATATGTAACATACAATTTCTTACACAAGTATTATTAGTTGTGACTATCTTATTTCCCAACCGCCGTATACGAATGCAATGGGGAAATCACTCGCGGCCTTAGACGTCTTGGTTAAATTAAGAATTCTGCTCGACGAGCTTTTCCCTTGAGGGTACTCAAGTGTTACAGTCGAAGATTACAATGGACATCGCAAATTGGACTGAAAGTTACAAACATTTCTAGATCATTTATAACTTATTTATAAATTTATGTATGCTTTAACAAACGTGATAATAAAATTGTTCTGCTTTTTTTAAATAAAAATATCTGAATTGAATATAAGTTAAATTTAATACAATTACTAATTTAAATAATACTTTTTAAATAAAACTATTTTAACCGGATTAATCGCGTATATTTTGTGTTTTTCGGGTAGACCACGGACTACTGCAAAGTGAAAAACGTCGGGTAAACGTCGGGTTTCCAAAAATGTATAAAAACACAAAATATACGCGATTAATCCGGTTAAAATAGTTTTATTTAAAATGTGTAACAATCGTGAAAATCAAAGAACTTATTAAATAATACTTTATATACAAGTAGAATAAATATTAAAAAAAAATCAAAAAGTATATTCAAAATTTTTGCCTAATTAAATCTGAGGCCAGTCGTGGCGCAGCGGCACAAAGTGTGACTGTAAAATCGACTGGTTATGGGTTTGATCCCCACTCGAAGAGATGAAATATTTATTTAAATTTATATTTCCATTTCTTCGCTCTGGTGTCCAGACTTTTGCCTGCGTTGTGATCTGCCATTCAACACGTAATTCCTCCAGAATTCGGCAGAAAGTGGGGAACGGAGTGTCTTAATACTAGGTTCCCTCTGCTTACCCTGCTGTGTGCGGGATACAGCGTGAAGCTGATTTCGATTTCGATTAAAAAAAATATACGTTTGACAAACTTTAATTTGCACTTATTTTATATTAAAACTATATTTTTTTATTTGTCTGTACATCTTGATCTTGACTGAAAAGAAAGTAATTCTATAAGGGTTCCATTTTTTTCTTCTGAGGTACGAAACCTCAAAAAAAGGAAATTGTTTCCCGACGGTTTTTTTGAGTAGTTAATAAAAAGATATGTAAAACTCAACTTAAACTAGCCTACTGGGATTTTAAGACTCCTAAAGTATAGTAAAATGACGATAGCCAAGGCAGGAAATAATATATTAAAATGAAATTTAAAACCAAATATTTAAAACACAGGTAAAAAGACAAAAGCGTGATCGTTGTATCGGTTTTAATGTCTCTCTAGAGGCCATCGATGAGGAAGTTTTATGACAAGCAGTATATAATACATCCACGATAATAAATTACAGAGGATAGAAGTAAAACCTATAGAGAATCGTAAAAAGTACGCAGTGACTATTTATTGCAACAGATGTCAAGTATATTATAATAATAAAATAATTATAATTTATGTTACGCTTAGTGTCACAGCCATGTACATAAGTAAAGCGTATGTAATGCTCTTAAAATTCCACCTCAATTTTTAGGGTTTCGTACCTCAAAATGACAAAACGGAACCCTTATAGGATCACTTTGTTGCCTGTCTGTCTGTTTGTCAAGACCATTTATCTCGAGATGGCTTAAATGTATCAAACTAAAATTAATATCATGTGACTACAACACGGCGGTTGTGGGTTCGATTTTCACTCGAGGGTATTAATTATTATTTATTAATATTTTGATTTCTTCGCTTTGGGATCGAAGTAAAAAGCGCAATGCAATGCCTAAACACTAGGTTCCCTCTGCCTACCTTGCTCTGCTATATGCGGAATAAAGGTGAAGCTGACAAAAAAATTGTATTTATTGTATTTTAAAATGCAACAGACATAGATAGTACTTCTCTTTACAAAAGAAAATATCAAAGACATTTTTGAATGAATTTTGAAGGAGCGTATCTTGATGAAGCAATTACTTACCCCAACAGGAAGTCAGTACAACGTATACATTATTTAATTAAGTTTTTCTTTAAAAATTGCCCCCATTTCAGAGAATTTACTGATTAAATAACAAACAATGCCATTAACTTCAGGAGTAGAGCTTAATTAGTAAAAAAAATACTACTATTCCCTATCTACTTTTGAGTGTTTTTGTCTCAACAGATCTCTTTAAATGTTTTGACTCTCCAAAGTTTCTACTTTCACTAACCGCTTACGTAGGGTTAATAATTTCGTTGAAAAGTTTAGTTTTATCTTATTTAGTGTACGATTTCTCTAAAAATATAATATAATAATATAAAGAACAGTAGATTTGTTCTTCGTTTTAGAAATCCGAATAAAATACAAAAAAAAATAATTAAAAACTGAAGCGTATCCATTTCAGTTATAATATTAATAACTAGCGGCTTCGCCCGCTTAAAATACATGATTACTGATTTAATAAGCAGAATTGATTGACAACTATAATGACTTCTAATATGATTTTTTACGACATTATCGTCAAAGAATTTTTGATTGTTTTAAATAAAAAAATACGACCCTTGTTGATATTTGATATTTATAAAATATACATAAAGCTAATTATTTATTACACATATATATTTTTGTAACTTTATGTTCTTTTTACCTAATATACTCTGTTAAATGTGCTGATGTCAGTGAATAATTTAATTTACTCATTCAGAAACAGCCTTAAATGTTAAATTATTGATTTGAAGGATTCATAACATTCTTTGTAAAATAACTGTAATAATTGCATATTAACTCCTGTACAGTTTTTAAATTAGTTACATATATTATATGAACGAACCAACCAAAAAATCTTTGTATTAACTTGATATTTCTTTCAAGATCGTTCTTTATCTCTGTGTTGAATTAATTACGACTTCTTTCAAATGACGATAACTTTTTTTATAATGAACCGATTTTGATGAACTAAACTTTAGTAGTTAAGTTGAGTTAAAACACAGTAATTTTCAAGTAAATCGGTTCAGTATTTTCGGAGAAAAATGTGGACAAAAATATGTCGACAGACAGACAAGAAATTCAAAAAAAAAACTTTTTACTTTCTATTATTCTTTTTAAGTGTCCCTCTATCCATTTCAGTCAAAATTACTAAATGTACAGACAAAATATTTTTACTGTCTTATTATAGAGATAACAATAATCATGGTATTTTTTTAATTAACTAAAAGTTTTTCGTTTTTTAAACTCCAGTGATTTTTCAACAAAATTTTTAAATATGGCATTATTTCATATTAAAAACATTTTTTATGTAACATTTTACTATCTATGGTATGTAGAATCTATCTAAGGTATGTAGAGAACGTAATACATTATTTCCATTGAGCTTCGCCATTCCGAGATACATTTAAACTTTTTAACACTCTAAAAAGCCTCTTGAAAACTTGAGAAGTTCTTGTTCGAGTGTCATTAAGTATGAACATTCGGGTACATTCGTCGTTTTATTCCACTATTAGATATTGGTTATTTGAATATTATTATTTTTTACCCACAGATTCCCGAACTTAATTATAAAATAATATATAAAACCACATTTCATATATCGTAATACAATTAAAGGGATTTTGTGATTCAGTGTATTGACATGAGAAAAATTATTCTATAAGTATCATAAAATGTAACTTTTATCGAAATTTCACTTAAGTATGCCTTTCCCAGCCTCACTAACCTAGATCCAATTTCCCTCGAAATCCATTTCCCTTATTAAGGTTAAGAGCTCTTTGAAATTCATAGCGTTCTAAGCAAACATCAAATTATTAATAGCACTCAAGGCTCATTGCCGTGTGGAGTGACTCGCCCAAGATAAGGCACACGCTCAGCTCGCTGCTGAATATCAGCAATCGTGATATCTTTGTCTTTCTTTTGTGACACAACTTATAGGATCTTATCACGGTGCTTGCTGACCTACGAAATGGCGAAGATGGCTGATTAGCTATCATCTCGCTTTCATCCACAACGCGGGCAGTATTATATCAATATAATATTATTTAAACTAAAATGTTATTATATTGAGATAATACTACCCGCGTAGCGTCGGTAAAGCTCGATATTGATAAAAATGTTATTAGTTTTTACTCACAGACTCGCAAACTTAAGTATAAATATAAAATTAAATTTTTGTATCCTATATTGGTGTCTTGTTACTCCTCTAAAAAATGATTAATTATCTATTTATTTATTTATTTATAGAAATTAAAGATATAAGTTTAATATCGAGGAAAATTAAAAAAGGATAAGATTTTACGCAATATTTTTTATATATGAAAGGAAAAAGGATAAGATTTTACGCAATAGATTTTACGCAATATTTTAAATCAGCTTCACGCTGTATTCCCACACAGAGCAGGGTAGGCAGAGGTAAGCTAGTGCTAAGCTCTCCATTCCCCTTTTTCCGCCGAAATCTAGAGGCACTGCGTGTTGAGTGGCGGAACTCAATGCCGCGCTTTGCCTTGACACCAGAGCGAAGAAATGAAAATATACATTTAAATAAATATGTCATGTCCTCGAGTGGGGATCGAACCCACAACCAGTCGAATTTGCAGTCACATACATTATCATATACATTAATACATACATCAAAAATTCCGATATTTAAAATAAAATACTATGATACAATTATGTTGTCGAGTTCAGGCAGCAAAATTACACTTAGGTACTTCGGCAGAAGAAATGTAACAGAATAATTATGACATCTCATAAAATCAACACAACTTAGAGTACTATATAAGTATATAAAATATATTTTATTAGTACAATATTTTTTCTCAATTCTTTATATCTAGCGGAGTAGCTTAAGGGAATGGAGCTCCAAATGCTACGTTCTTTGCATAGCTTTTTCGCCTTTATCTCTTTTATCATTTTAAGTTGTAGGCTTCATATAATAAATAGGAGTAATTAAAGTGATTATATCATATTAATGAGGTCGTGGCGCAGCGGCACGAAATGAGACTGTAAAACCGATTGGCTGTGGGTTTGATTCTCACTTGATGAGATGAAATATTTACTTAAATATATATTTCCATTTCTTCGCTATGGAGTCGAGGCTAAGCACGGCGGTGAGTTCTGCCACTCAACAAGCAATGCCTCAAGAATTCGGCAGAAAGTGCGGAACGGAGTGTTTTAACACTAGGTTCCCTCTGCCTACCCTAATGTGTGCGGGATACAGCGTGATGCTGATTTATATCATATTAATATTTTCACAGATTTTCCATAAGGAATCTGGGTTACGTGGGATTACGATCTGTTGATAAATATGAGAGGCTTGCAATAGAAAAATACGACGTGCCAGCGTTCACAATGGAGGATATCGACGAGTGAGTTAAATATTTACATCACTAAGCGATACCGGGCTGAAAGTAAATGTTTCAAAGTGCTCGCGCTTTATCTTGAACTGAAAAATATTACATAGCGTTTACTTAAATTATGACATCAAAATCAGCTTCACGCTGTATCCCGCACACAGCAGGCTAGGAAGAGAAAACCTAGAGGTTAGGACACTCAGTTTCCCATTTTTGCCAAATTTTGGAGGCAAAGCGTGTTGAGTGGCGGACCATAACGCTGCGCTTTTCCTCGAAACCAGGACTGAAAATATACATTTAAATAAATATTTCATTTCCTCGAGTGGGATCGAGCCCATAACCAGTCGTGCTTACAGTCACACTCTTGTGTCTATACTTTCTTTATTATCCACGTTGCAATTCTTACACGCTTATTTGTTCTTATATCTTATACCTTATTTATATTATTAGAATTAGTAAAAATCTCCCAATTTTGCAAATCTGCTACCAAAATATATTATTGGTAGGAATAATCGTATGTCAAGTGCTGTTTAATAAATATTTTTAACATTTTTTCAGTATTATTCCATACGTTGTCTAAAATATGTAAATATAGCACAATTGTAACTTTTAAGCTAATCTGAGGCCAGTCGTGGCGCAGGCCCACAAAGTGTGTGTAAAATCAACTGGTTGTGGGTTCGATCCTCACTCGAGGAGATGAAATATTTATTTAAATTTATAAAACAGGGGAACGGAGTGTCTTAACACTAGGTTCCCTCTGCCTTTCCTGCTGTGTGCGGGATACAGCGTAAACCTGTAGCTTTTAAAATATACGATAAATGTGGCTTCAAACTGCACTTCACAAACTGTAGGTAACTATTAATAGTGCTTTTCTGGTCTGATAACTTTCATAAAGTGCTGAGTTAAATCATATGTTCCTAATTCAATATGCTATATGTTTCAAAGTTGAAGTTTATCTTGCTTTCAGAGGCGTTCAAAGCATTTATAAATTTAGGAAAAACAAACATTGAAATTAAAACAGATGCCGGTATAAGTAATATCTATGTAAATATTTTATTAACCGTGAGATATTTTATTGCACTTTGCCTCGTTACCAGAGCGAGGAACTGTGGTAACGAAGGAAAACGGCGTTGAGTTCCGCCACTCAATACGCAATGCCTCTAGAATTCGATGGAAAGTAGGGGGAACGGAAGTGATCATGTGGTCCCATTGAGAAAAGTGAATGGAGTATCGAAACTCTTAACATTAAGTTCCCAGGTTCCCTCTGCGTCCGCGTGATACAAAAAGAATATTAACAATAAATCACAAGATATAGCCGTAAAATATGATGAATAGCTTAAGAAGGTTTGCGCCATAAAAGAAATCAAGCGATGCAAAGCGTGATATAAATATCGTTACGTAAGCAAAAAAGAGTTATACAAGTTTAATCCCTTAGAGAGGAAAATAAATATTGAAATATTATATTGAAATCTGCTCGCCGGGAACAAAATCAAAGTCAGCGCGCGCGTTCGAGTAATTCTACTGATACCGTGATTTAAAATCTGTACGTGCCTTCGATACTTGATAATATTTTTTGTATATGTACTTTGTACAACATACCGTATGTAAAGTATTATTTTTTACCTATGGATAAATTTTATATAACGTTATAGTTTAACGTTATATATGTATTTGCATATTATTGTATATATATAGATATACATATATATGTGCAATAATATACATTTCCCAACTTTTAAACTCATTTTATTGCGTGTGTGACCAGCGGAACTTAACGTCGGTTTTTGTCTTCACGAAGAAGAAAATGAGATAATTTAAATATGTTATATGAGCTGGGAATGAATTTCACTAACAACCGTTGTGTTTACGACGCAGCAGGTAGCAAGGTAGGCAGATTGAACCTACTGTTAAGGTACTCTGTTCCCCAAATTCCGTCGAACGCCTGGTGGCATTGCGTGTTGAGTGACAGAAATGAAAATATTAGATATATCATTTCCTCGAGTAGGAATCGAACTCACAATTTGTCATATTAACAGTCACACGCTTCTACACCTGCACCACGACTGATCCATTTTACTACTTTAGTAAAATAAAATATATAAATTATCTTTAAAATGATAATGTGATTTGATCACGAAAGTGATTCAGGTGAGAAAATAAATAATTTCTTTAAGTTCAAGCGTTCAACGAGTTATTGATATTTTATACTTAAGTATTGCAATGCAAATTCCTTTTGTAAAGATATTATGTTTTAAAAACTTATCATATTCATGAAATTATTTCCGTATAAGTCCTAATACTATTTTGAAATAGTATGAAATATAATATATCATCATTTAACTTATAAAAATTAAATACAGTATACAGACATTTACACCCTCTGCTCACCCTGCTACATGCAGAATACACCGTGAAGCTGATAAAAAAAAACAACTGAAGAGGAAAAGAAATTTTAATTTCGATATCTTTTAAAAAAACAATACAAATACTAACAAAGCGTTGTGAACGTAACAAAAAGAGAAACAATTTGCCTGTCCTAGCAATTTAACATCAAAGCGTGAAAACATGAAATATTTAAGCGAAAAAAATCCACTACAAATGGGCACTTCCGTGAGTAGTTATTACCCCATTAGCGAGAGTGATCGCGCCGCTCTACCTAACTAGTGAGATTGAAAACATAAATCTGGAGAACTATGGCCAGTAATATGAGGGAAAGTAATGAGCCCGACATATCATATACGGCGTCGTTAACGAAATATTAATGGAGCGATATGAGGTCATGGTGTTATAGAAATTTCTTGATGATTTTCTGATCAGCTTCACGCTGTTTGCCGCGCACTGTAGAGTAGGCAGAGGGAACCTAGTGTTCAGACACTCCTTTCCAAGTTTCCACCGAATTCTGGAGGCATTGTGTTGAGTTGCGGAACTCAACGCCGCGCTTTGCCTTGACGCGAGAGAGAAGAAATTAACATTTACATTTAAATAAATATTTCATTTCCTCGAGTGGGGATCTGTCCCACAACCTGACCTCAATAGACGGTATCGTTAATGAACTATTTATGGAACGATTAGATATGAGGTAGTGGTGTAACGGAAATTTCTTGCTTTACAGAAAAAAAAATAGTTTTGAAATATAATTTTAGCTTAGAAAACAGATTTGAAAAGAATAAACTTAACGTCATTTTATATTATTCCTTGTTTAAAGCTCTGGATGGTTAAAAGACATATATAAGTATATTTCATTGTTATTTCCATTATTCTGAAGCAAAATTTCTTGAATGCAAATATTTCAAGCAATTTCAATTCTATTTTCATCTTAAATTTTCTTTTCGAAACGATTTCAGTTCAAAGTAAGTGGAGCGAGGGTCGTAAGTCAGCGATTTGCTCTCGGGCCCAACCTCGCTGCGGACAATTGATGGCCCCTGAAGATCAATCCAATGCAGATATTCTAAGAAACAATAATTTTCATATAAAAACAAATTAAAACTTTTTTTATTCTGTAAGCGATATTTTATAACTTAAGCAAATACAATTTAAATGAGTAGTGCAACTGATCTTTATAGACCTCTCGGGCTATGATTACTCTCTCTGTGACACATCATCGACAGTTTTTTACTCATCGTTATAATAGTGCTGTCCATTCTGGTATCAAACTATAAATATAAAAAAATATAGATATAAGAAAATATGCGTAAATATTAAACATATTTTTACCATTGTAATTACAATGAAAAGAAATGTTTAAAAAGAAATGTATAAAATATTTATGGGTACACTTCCAGTGGTTCCACAATTTACAAATCAAAAGAACCAAACCAGGT
This sequence comes from Heliconius erato x Heliconius himera, assembly GCA_013421005.1. Taxonomy (NCBI): domain Eukaryota; kingdom Metazoa; phylum Arthropoda; class Insecta; order Lepidoptera; family Nymphalidae; genus Heliconius; species Heliconius erato x Heliconius himera. Next base: position 20,110 of record JAATLQ010035504.1, read on the forward strand.
ACCTAGATGGAGATGATGATACTGCTTTTAGTCATAGAATTGGTATGGTAGAATACTGCTAAAAAACTCCGAACATTCCCCATTATAAAACCGATATAACCCATTTTGAGAGAGCTGACGTTCCAATGAAGTTCAATACGATCTATATCGTTACCTAATTGTGTTTGTGTGTTCGTCAGTGTACTATAATCATCTCAAATTGCTATATTGAAGATAAGATGGATATACTAGTTATATAGTTAAGCCTATAAAAATAACATAAAAAATTCTCAATCCTAAACATTTTCAATGTAGTAATGAAAGTATAAACGTAAAGTAAATATCTCTAATATAATATCTCTATTATAATATCTCATAATATCTCTAATATAATACATTAAAATCATATACATATAACAAAATTTTGTTTCGCTCGTTTCACATAGATACCTTTAAATTATTTATTTGTTAAAATAAAAATCAGCTTCACACTACATCCTGCATACAGTAATGTAGTGTTAAGACACTCTGCTCCCTATTAACAACAAATTATTTGTCATTATTTATATAAATTTAATGTTTCGTCGTGGCATTTTTTACTTTTTTTTGTTTTAATAATAGACGAAAACGAGGTCTGGTCTTTTTTAAAGTGTATTTTATTTTTTAACTCGTTTATTTTATAAATTATTTTTTTTTCCCGTAATAATTTTGATGAATCTTTTATATTCAGCGAACGGAGACAATTTAGCAATGGTCGACATTTTCACCTTTCCACCCACATTGAGTGGTTGACTCCTACGCCACTTTTCTAAAGACACCTACGGCCCTCAACCTACACACAATACGAAGCTAGCATTTAAATTTTTGTTTTGATAAAATTTGACATCGTTAGGTTTTAGAAGTGAATAGCTAATATTCAAAATATATTTAAGTTTAAACAGTTTCTAAATAATATCAACAGTAAGTACCATCCACGTCCATATAAAATAAACTGGAGCCTCATAAGGTGAATAGCAGTGATTTTTTTAACAGGAAGATACTATGAATTTAAAAATAAAAACAAATACAAGTATAATAGAGGTCAGCCGTGGAACAGGCCCTAAACGTGCGTCTATAAACGGAACTCGTCGTGGATTCGATTCCCATTCGAGGAAATCAAATATTTAATAATTTAATTTCCTCGTTCTGGTAACGAGGCAAAGCGCGGTGTTGAGATCCACAAGTCAATACGTATTGCATCCAGAATCCAGTAGAAAGTGGGGAATGGAGTTTCTTAATACTAGGTTCCCTCTCCCTACTATGTGTGGGATACAGTGTGAATCTGAAAAAAAAAGAAAATAAACAAATATAATCGTTTTAAGTATTTTTCCAGTAAAAACGTGAATGCATCGATAAGATTTTATAGCAATTTATGACAAGTCCCTGGTGCGTAAATTACTTAAAACAGCCTGCCTTGCGTTATCGCGCGGTGGTCGCTACCGTGATTAATGGCTTCGGATGAAAAATATATGAAGAGATTAGATACTTTTTGCTAATGCTGTAATTTCAAAGTATCTTAAAAGTTATATGTTGGTTTCTTTTAAAAGTTATAAGACGTGTTTCGTATCACCTTGATGCACGGCTGTCATGATCTTGTATGGCGGCAACTAATGTTGCCATATCAAATGTTAGTGTATAAATTTAAAGTATATTTTTTTATTGACGAAAGGGCTAAGTGTTTTTAAGGAAAAATATGAAGAATTGAAGCAAGACTGTTGTATTTTATTTATTTTTAAAAATCAGCTTCATCCCACACACAGCAGTGTGGGCAGAGGGAACCTAGTGTTAAGACACTCCGTTCTCCACTTTCTGCCGAATTTTGGAGGCATTGCGTGTTGAGTGGCAGAACTCAACTCCGTGCTTAGCCTCGACACTAAAGCGAAGAAATGAAAATATAAATTTAAGTAAATATTTCATCTTCTCGAGTGGGGATCGAACCCACAACCAGTCGGTTCGTGCCGCTGCGCTATGACTGGCCTCAATTTTTTTTATTTATTTTTTTTTTTTTTTAAATATGGTAAACGATTTATAGTAATAGTGTACCTACTGCGTGTGGTCTCATCTGTGTGGTCTATATAATTATCGTATCTTTTCCATTACATCACTTTATGCATACGCGTCCAAAAATTTATTTTTCGACATCGCATTACAAATTTTCGATATTCAAGGCTTAACAACTTTGTCACATTCTATGTAAGACTGATAACACCAATGATGAAATTATTTACACAATACTTTTTTTATTTTCTACAACGTATAGATTATGAATAAATAGTGTATTCCTTGTTTTTAAATGTAAAACGGTTCTAAAAGTGTAAACGGACTGTTGTTATCAAAGTCAATGGGTAGTTCAACAATTTGCATCAGATGTGCATGGACCGAGAACATTTTAATTATTATACGAAATTGTATTGCAAAGCCATTAAGGGACTCCATTTGCCAGCTCATTAGTGACAACTATGATAATTTATTTAAAATACAGAGTATATCGTAAAGGAAATAGGAGAGATATGCGGAGAGTGTAGACTGGGATGACTGCTCACTATATGCTAAGAAAGGCAAGACAAAGTATGAGCTTATTTGTTGTATCAATACTTCCGCAATAGGGTTACTTACTTAAAAATATAATTTATGTTCATTCTTTAATATTAAGTATATCCAGATGCAATTATTTATGTAAAAAAAGTAATTTAAAATATTACTTATTAATTGTTTTTATATTATTGTCAAAAATTATTAACATTTCATTTATTATATTAAATGAATTTCTCTAAAGTGTTTGTGTTTATTTTATATTACAAATATATAATTGATCTAAGTTTGAATCTAATATTATAAACGTGAATTTAAGTTTGTTTGTTACGCTTTCACGTTAAAACTACTCAACCGATTATCATGAACTTTGCACACGTGTTATTAGAGGTAGTAGAAAGGACGACATGGAGTGAAGATAATGACGTGTCAATATTTTAATATCAAGTAACGCTATCTGTGATGTATATATAGGTGGCTAGATACAGCGTCACTCAAATTAATGATTATATGTAAAATAACACTGAAGCCTCAATTTGTAAAGGTACCAGCGAATTAGTTAAGCACACAACCTCTGTAAGCGGAGAACTTATGAAACCGTTAGACTATATTCTTTCTGTTCTCTTCGTGACAAACTTTTTTCTTCACCCTTTTTTACGCATAACAACTATTTCAAAGAGAAGAGGAGACTTAGTGTAGGTAGACTTAGTGTCCATTCAATTTCCAGCCAAACTCAAGACATTGCGAGTCAATTGGAGGAGCCCGCACTTACATTCCTGAGCGGAAAAATGACAATTATCTTCATACAATCCTTCTCCTTAGTGGGAATAGAGCCCACACCCATCGTGTTATGTATAAGATGTAAGTTATGAAATATTGCATAAAGTTCAGATACTTCCTATAGAAGTTTAGCAGAAGCTCTCCACTCGAGAACATTTTAATTATCGTTTGAAATTGGCTGCAAAGGTCGACGTTGAAACCAATCTACCAGCTTACTCGTCGATATTACCAAGCTTATAGGCTGCATGAACAGCAATTAATTTTAGGACTTACTAGATTTACTCATATATAATGTATTCTAGAATTACAAGGTTTTTTCTAAATGTGTTTTTCATGGACGATGTCCAAGCGACACGGGTTCGAATCCAACTACGTTCAAATTTCATACTTTTCTAAGTTTGATCTCTTAATATAATACCGTACTCAGCTTAAGTGGCCCTTTTTAAAACACCGACGACAATTATTCTTACTCACCTTTACACAATACTTTACCATCCTGTTCCTTATTTAAGTTCTTGGCGACAAATACCCTCCACTCCGTACACCTTCGTTTCCGCAACAACAACGACTTTTATTGTCCAAATAGAAAGAATTTGGAATACACTGCACTTTTAATCTTTGCCTGTAAGAGATCATTTGTAATTATAAGACCGCTATTGCACATGTTAATTTAAGTACCTACATATTTATAGACACACTTTCTTTTTTATATAAGTTTTATATTAATTCATGTGCAATAAAATATTATTATAACTTTTTCACAAGTTAATATACATGATGTAACACGTATAATAGTAAATATAGATATAAAGGAGAATGCGGAGAAAAGAGAACATTATACAAAAGAAAAATAGCATGAGCATTCCGGCAAAGTCGTTTGGGAGCCATTTGAGTTTTTTACAAAGTTCGGATACGTGGTCATGCTTGCTAAGTCCAAATATGAACAATATTTTGGATATGGGATTATTCCGTTGTGCTATCTGAATGCAACGTTAAGTGATTATTCCTGGTACGTATTTGTCTTTCTTAAAATAGAACGAATAAAATAGAAGAAAATAGAATTGTGAAATATTCCTTACCACCTAAGAGCATCAGCTAATTCACGTGTTATATCGTCATAGCTTTACAATATTAAAATATTTGTACTCTATAAACATTGTTTGATTATAGTAGATAAGAAAAAAATACAAACACTTAGGTAATATCGTAAAATGTATTGTAAAATATCGTTTAATATCTAAAAAAAAACAATATACATGTAGTCAACTAACGAAAATTAGATTATTCGTTACGCATTAAAATCTAACTTTCATCTGAATAGTAATTAAGCTCACGATGACCGGCCAGTTCATACTACAGACCACTAAATTACTTCACAATTGATTAAATTGAAAAAAAATAATAATGTGGAACGGAGTGTCTTAACACTAGTTTCCCTCTGCCTACCCTGGTGTGTGCGGGATACAGCGTGAAGCTGGAAAAAGTAGGAGAATTTAATACGAGCGCAAAAATATCTCATTGAGATTACAATTACAAAAACAAATTATATTTGCGTCTTGGGGCGCTAGACAAAAGTGATAACTTAAACTAATCTAAGTTGAACTATTAAATACTCAAATTGTTTAACTTGAAAAAGTTTAGGTTATTAGTTTAAGTTTATTAATATCAATATGATAATTTAAAGAAAGGTTATTTCTTAATAAAAAAAATATTGATTATAAAATATATTTTATTCATCACATACATTAGAAATTTGTATATGTACATTATTAGTATAATCCTTTAACCCTATAAAAGTAAAAATTGGCATTTATGGTATATGCTAACTGTCGATATAAATGATAAAAGATAGAAGCATCTATCTGAAATACGCCTGTTAGAGTAAGAAAGGAGTAGCCTGCCTGACGTAGTCGTGACTGAAAAGGAAGCTAAACAGACTGGCGCCGTTACAAGTTACGTAATGAAGCGGCTTACCCTCTCATAAGAAATTATCACCACAAAAAGATAATTGAGGCCATCGTGGAACTGGGATACAAGGGTGTAACTGTAACGCGTCGGTTGTGGGTTCAATCCCCACTCGAGGGAATAATTTTTTATTAGTTAATATTCTCATTTCTTCGCGCTGGCAACAAGACAAAGACAAGACAATCTCAGCGTTGAGACAACACGCAATGCCTTGAAAAATTCGGCGGAAAGTATAGATCGCAGTGTCTTTACATTGGGTTCCCGCTGCCTACCTTGTAGTATGCGGGATATAGGTTGAAGCTGATAAAAAAATTTAAAAAAAAGAGAAATACTGTAAATATATACGTAACAAATCTTACAAATACAGAAATATAACTGCAGAGTTGTAAATGGTAGACTTTAAGATCAAATCCTTGTGTCAAATGACGTCATCATGTTGTGTCATCAAAATGTTGTTTCCACAAAACCAAGAAAATACTACTGTCCTTGATAAAAGCCTTTGACAAACAATCGTATTTTGCTCGACTTTGCCAATTACAACTCTGAATGTGATAAGATTTAAAGGCGTCTATAATCCTTCTCGACCCGACCGCCTTTGTTCACTTGTCCTAAATATTGTATTTTAAGATGAACGAAATTTTATGAATAAGATTTTCGTGCTGATGTGGGTGTATAATAATATATATATATTTTTTTAATTTTTAACTTCAAAAGGAAAAATCTCACTTTAATATCAAAGACTTTATTATTTTTCACTATCTATATTGTCGTGGCGTAGGGGCACAGAGTGGGACTGTAAAATCGACTGGTTGTGGGTTCGATCCCCACTCGAGGAGATAAAATATTTACTTACATTTATATTTTCATTTCTTCGCTCTGATGTCGAGGCAAAGTGCGGCGTTGAGTTCCACTACTCAACATGCAATGCCTCCAGAACTCAGCGGAAAGTGGGTAACGGTGTGTCTTAACACTAGGTTCCCTCTGCCTACTCTGCTGTGTGCGGGATACAGCGTGAAGCTAATTTATCTATATTGTCCTTATAGTTTTTGGCTGCTCACCCATAAATAACTAATTCTAATATAAATATCCACTTCATAAAACAAACTTGACTTTCAATAAGTTAAAACTATTTACTCCATTCAATTTACTAACTGAATAAAATATTTAGATTTCAGATGAAGATAGCCCAAGACGAGGTCAAAGGAAGTTTGATGCCGACACTGATAAATTATGGGCTACCGACGTGACGGAGCGCGCGGACTCCGAGAGCCCACAGACCTAATATAATAGTCCAATTTATTTCAGCTAGATGCAATAACGTTAGTTCCAGTATTTATTGGTACGCGTATTGTGGATATTATTGCATCCAGCCAACCGTTATGGGCAGACACTAACTTGGAGATGAAATGTGTTTTGTTTCACAACGAATATTTAAATGTGTGTGTGTTTATAGGCTTTGAAATGTTTTTATTTAACAGTCAGCGATTTATTTTTCTTATGAAATATGTGGAATATAATTCATTAAGTTTTATATGAATTATTGTAAATTATCAGCTTTACTGTAGTTGATGGTTTTGGGTTCAAATCCTCTGGAGGAACGACTTACTTTGAATTAACTGTGGCAAGACCAAGTGCAACTTTGAGTTTCTTTACTTAACACTCAGTATTTACGATTTGGCAGATATAGCAAAATACATTTATAGCCAAATTTTACTTATGTGTTATTTACTTATTCTATTTAAAACAAATTAATATTACTATTATTCATCGAATCCCAAGTGATTATTATTTCTTCAAGATACAAATCTTGAAAAAATTGGTTACAACTATATATATTATAGTATATTATGATAAAGTTCTCAAATTTAGCTGTCTTTTACTCATCATATACATAGCATATTTATAATACTTTCTGAACCCCAAAATTCAAATGACAATATTTTTTTTTAGCTTGTCTTACATTAAATATAGATTCTTTATAAAATTGAGGCCATGAGGCCAGTCGTGGCGCAGCGACACAAAATGTGACTGTAAAATTGTCTGATTGTGGGTTCGATCCCCACTCGAGGAAATGGAATATTTTTTATATTTCGATTTCTTCGCTCTGGTGTCGAGGTTAAGCGCGGCGTTGAGTTCTGCCATTCTCTCTGAAGACTTAAAACTAGGTTCACTCTGCCTACCCTGCTGTGTGCGGGATACAGTGTGAAGCTGTTTTTTTTATAAAATTTATTTATATGAAAATATATTTATTTAATATCCATATTTTTAAGAAATGAAATATTTAATATTTTCATTTCTTCGGTATGATATCAAAGCAAAACGCGGCGTCGACTTCTGCAACTCAATACGCAAAGCCAGAATTCCTCGGAAATTGGTTAAACAATAAATATGATAAACTAATTAAGTCACAAACATCGTAAACTACAACAATAATATGAATCCATTCCTGTTAATTAACAATATATTCCAATTATCAACGCAACACGCGCCGAAGGAGAATCACCGTTTTGTTCCTGACAGACCCCCCACACTCTACACTCTACAGCCTCCGGCTCATTTTGACAAGTTGCGAATAATACAAAGACATAGTTGACATATTAGAATGTTGTTCGTATTACACGAATTGTTGTATTTTTTTTATATTGCAATTTTTGATGTGTTGTTTTTTTGTTTTAATTTTAACAAACTATGTGTGTTTAACTATTTATAAATGAAAGAAAAGTTGAAACCGTTTGTTGTAATACACTGTAGGTAATTATAAAAAGGCAATATAAAGCGACAAATGTGTTCTATGTCTCATTGAAATTAAATAAAACTTTGTACAATGTTAAAATAAATTAAACGTTTATATAGTTTTAATTTAATCTATAAAATTTAAGTCGACGGAAATCAAACTCACATCCAAATTCGATATATATTTTGTATATGAAAATATTCTCTATAATATATTTTCTTACACAAAATACAATAATTCAACTCCAAGACCAATCTAGTCTAATTACATCTTTGTCATGTGTTTATATGAGCCAAACACAAGTACGTCTATGACGTCATTAAGTTGGTTGACAGCAATATTGCTATTTTAGGAGCCTATAATTACTAAACAAGACTTGTGTTTAAGTATATTTTATTAAGATTATGGCTTGATTTAGTCAAAGATATACAACAACTTTGAATACAAATATTTGAAACAAGAATGTTTAAATATATACGCAGAAAAGATGTCGTTCCAAATAAAGTAGGAATAGAAATAATTCTAAACAATACTAAGATTTTTGATTTCATGGAAATTGAATCCGTACTTAATTATCTTGTTTAGTGAGACACAAGTAATTTTTGACAGGTAAAGATTATTATAATAAAATTGGATAAATTTATAATTGTCACTCCAAAGATTATCAGTTTCAATTGTGCTTTGGATCTAATCTTTTTTACGCATTTTTCAAGTTGCTTCATATTAATTTACGTTTATAAATGTTCATAAGTATTTTATACATAAAAATAATTATTTGAGATATCAGCATTCAATTCTAATGAATAAATTTAAAATTCTTATTTTTGTGGCTTCTAGAGCGTAGACTTACTATTACACAAACCTTCAATTTCCTTCCATCATGCAGACGAAGCTTTATTTCTATAAGCTTCTCAAGCGTCTCGGAAAAGATATACCACACTCCGCAATATAATGCATTTTCATTTTACGAAAAAAAATTATATTATATGAATTTACGATTATATTTGTTTTTTACTTTCACTCTTTATCCCTCGAATGCGAAGATCTTCTTACTTACCTATACTTACCTTCCATAAGATTCACTTTGGCTTCATAAATCGCTTATATTATACAATTTAATACATTTTATTTTTAAATGTATATTTAGAATATAAATACTTTAAATTATATAGTTGAAAAAAAATCTTTAAGTATATACATATCCCGTATCTAAAGGAAGGTAAGTAATAAGAAGTTTAGGTACTTTGTCTCGGCTTTAATCACAAAATAAAAGCAAAAATAAATAAAAATATTCAAATTGCAAAAATACAGCTTAAGACTCACAACGTCCATTTCCGAAAAGCGTTACTTTAAGCCAGAATACAGCCGTAATTGTTGGCTTTGCGGGCTTTACTACTCGTGTTTGTGTTTCACAAAATGTCTATTGTCCTTTTTACTTCCCCATTTAATCCCACAGCACCTCCGACACCAATCTTCGTGTAATTGCTTCCGACT
>JAATLQ010035505.1:0-29642 GCA_013421005.1 Heliconius erato x Heliconius himera
GTTAGGATTTTATTGTAAGTATCGATAAGTTGTGTTTTTATTTCAAAAATTCAAGTGAAGATTCTCATGGGAGGTACGAAAATGCGACCTAAAGTTTTAATAAATTTGTCATTAAAAATCTTCATTGCGTTGCAAACATACATTATAGGTATATCAAAACACGAACATAATTCAGTGTGTTAATTAAATAATTTTGTGGTTTAAGCGGGCGAAGCCGCGAGCGGGTCGCTAGTAATATACTAAAAATTCTCTAAAATTATTTTCAAATTTAAGGCAAATGCACCCAATGCAGCGTATTGCTGTACTGAACTAAAGTTCATCCGAGCTGAATGGAAACTTTGAAATCTGGTTACACCAATGATTTATAGCTGGGTACTCAATCCTTTAGAAGATCACTTATGTGTGCTACTCTTTGAAGACGCCTGTGAACGCGATAGTTGTAGGATCAATTCGTAATGGGGGAATAATAATATTTGAATTATTTTCAATTCTAGAATCCAGTCGTAGCGCAGGGGCACATAATGTGACTGTAAAAACGACTGGTTGTGGGTTCGATCGTCACTCGAGGAGATGTAATATTTACGTAAATTTATATTTCCATTTCTTCACTCTGGTGTCGAAGCTAAGTGCAGCGTTGAGTCCTGCCACTCAACACGCAATGCTTCCAGAATTCGGCAGAAAGTGGGGAACGGCGAGTCTTTTTCTTTGCACCTTCTATAACTATTTATTCACATCGCTTCCCGAAGCTCGTCAAATATTTAGAACTATTTCAGCTTTTTACGTTTTGACCTTTCCCTTGCCTCGTATAGACATGATTATTGACTTAATATTTAACATGAGGTGACACGTTGACACTTTATTGGGATGGCTTAGGTCTCAATATTGAGAGAAAATCAGAGAAGGTAACGAAGCTGGGTTGTTTAATTTGTTAAGTGTAACATGATACTGTTTTCGTTGATTTTATAATTTTTTTCATATTTTTTCGCTTTATTCCGCACACAGCAGGGTAGGCACAGAAAATCTAGTGTTAAGTTAACACTCCATTCTCGCATTCCGTCTGAATCAGTAGTCGAACCCAATGATATGCAAATGAAAAAAAAAACTCAATTTGTAAATGATATTATTGTAAAAATATTGAAATAGTAGAAATTATATGTATATTACAAAAATACAATTATAATATATTTTTTTTATCACAACTGCATTTGAATACGTATAATAACATAAAAACAAACATCATAGCAGAGCGTGGTTTCGATCCACGGACCTCTGGGTTATGGGCCCAGCACGCTTCCACTGCGCCACTCTGCTGTAGGAGCATAGGTTTAAATTTTACCAATATATAACGAACAATTTGTAGTTTCAATTGCTGGTCATTGTTTCTTAAGAATAAATATATGTGAATATTATTATGAAATATAATCTATGTGGAATTTTGTTTATTAATAAAAATAATTTATGTTCATTTTATGTTCTTATGTAATATTCAGGTTTTTTCCTACATAGTAGGGAAAGTAGAGTGACCTAGTTTACAAATTTTTGAGAGATTGCATTTTGGCTGGCGGAACTCATGATTGAACATATACTCACTATTTTTTTTTCAAAAGTTTTTATAGATAATGTCGCAAAACCATTTATGCGCTAGTGCAACTGGCACTTGGCCGGCTTTTTTCTGTTAAAAGTCTTAAATGACTTATTTTACTATATAACTTATGAGTACCTAAGCCACGATTACCTCCTGACGATGCTGTTCAATTTCTAAAGAGAAGCACTACATTTTACTCGTAACTTAAACAAAAAAACTAACGTTAGTACCGACGTCGGACCAGAGAGGTAGCGACGTAACTTCAAAGAAACATATCTTATTAAGTCATTATTACCACACTTATTAACGTCGACGTCGACCAATGGGAAGGTTCTCGAGTGGCGGCCGCGAACTGGACGACTCTCGGTGGGCAGGCCCTCCACCAGGTGAAACCGTTGGATAAAGGCAGCGCAGGACCGATCGGCGAGGAGATCCTTGCGGGAGGCTTATGTCTAACAGTGGATGTCCAAACGCTGACATGATGAACGATGTTTATACATTGCACATGACATAATTTATATGTAAAAATAATAAAAAATGATAAATGATGAAACCAGGCCAGTGACCGTGGTGCAGTGGCTCAAGCGTCTGACTAAAAACGCGACACGATGTGGGTTCGATTCCCCCTCGAGGAAATGAAAGAGTTAATCTTGCTCGCTCTGGTAACGAGGCAATGCGTGGACGTTTCCGTTACTTAACACGCAACATCTTTAGAATTTCTCCAGGTTGCCTCTGCCTGTTATGTGCGAGATACAACGTAAAGCTAAAATATAAAAAAAATATATTATAAAACATTTACCAATAGGGTCTTATCTACCTAGAATTATATATGAAGTATACTTTTATCATTTTATCATAGCAAGCTTTGTACATAAAACCATACAGTTAGAAATATTCCAACTATATCGTAATAGAGTGAAATATTTTTTAAAATAACACATAATATCTCTTCTATATCTAAATATATAGCTTCGACATTTCGATACAATTCATTCGCTTCCAATGAACGCGGCTCTAACAATTTTTATTCGAACTTAATAGCTTTCGAAAACGTCGAATCGATTGTTGAATGCAAATCTTCTTAAAATAGAGGCAAACGTAGTTTCGAAAGCTTTCAGCATTTCGCTAGTTGCGTTCCGTAGACCAATACGACTGAAAGGAAAATGAGGTAAAAATTTTTGCTTCGGAAAAATTGTGGCGTTGCTTTACGCCCGTACGTATGTACATACGTTACGTACGTTACGTAAACGCAATGTGTTTAAAATGAATATAAAATAGAAGCTTGCATAAATACCGACGCGAATTTCTCGACTGTGTCATAAAATGGATACCTTATAAGTTAATTAATATTAAATTATCAAACTTTTATAAGTTATATTAAATAAATGGAAATTATAACGTGGTCGTGTATTATAAAATAACTATGCGTTCATAATTCGGAAATTATTCTCTTCAATTTGGAGCTTATCTGTTAATTGCCTACATTTGAGCTTTCAAAATTGTTGTCATTACAATATAAAATATGCGTCAGTAATTCAATAGCTCATTAATACCGCGATGTGCTTTCGAACTTCAATTAATTGGGTGGAATATATTATACTATTTGTAAATTATATTACTCATATAAAGTATAGGGCAACTAAATCGTTATTGCGATTACCACGCAAAGTGATTAGGGCAGGTTGGTCATTTTTGAGCTATTTTGAAGTAATGAAATAAGATATAATGCGTAGTGGTTGTGGTATTTATAATTTAGATATATTTATGTTATAGAAATATAAATAAAATTAAAATATCTTGATTTCCCCTATCACGAAGAATTTTATTTACGATCTTTATGAAATTGAATCTAATTATTATAGTATATAGTATAGGTATTAAAATTATTTTCTTTATCTCATTTAATTTGAAATCTTTCTGAGACTAAATATGTCAAATATATGGCACCATAAAACAATTATAAAATTATTATTAATATATGCAACATATAATTATTAAAAATCTGATCGGTACAGACATAGACCTATCCCTTCGTCTGTACTCTTTGTTTGCTATACCAATTTTTTTTTTAACATTTTAAAAATTTTAAATATTTACTCTAAGCATAGCCGAGGCCAAACGACTGCAAAATCGACTGGTTGTGGGTTCGATCCCCACTCGAGGACATGAAATATTTATTTAAATTTATATTTTCATTTCTTCACTCTAGTGTGGAGGCAAAGCGCAGTGTTGACTTCCACCACTCAACATACTTTCCGCCACACAACTAACTTTCCGCCGACATCTGGAGGCATTGCGCCTCCATTATTTCGGCGGAAGGTAGGGAATGAAGTGTCTTAACACGATGTTCCCTCTGCCTACCCTGCTGTGTGCGGGATACAGGGTGAAGCTGATTTTATTTACTCAAAGCATAAGGCTAAATAATATCTAAACAAATTTCAAATTCAACATTTTTCTCAAATCTTCTTCTTTCAAATCAGTACTGTGCTGTAGAGTTGAAAAGCTAAACATTTATATTCATTTCAAATGCAGTAAAAAACGCAAGATATATAGTATATTAAATGCGATTTAAATTTTTGTAGAGTATTTTACATATTCTTCCTTTTTTGCTATCATGATAGCGAAACATATAATTTATAATGAATTACAGGATTGCTACAATTCTCAATAGTACACAGTTTGTTTCCTTGTAAATTGTTTCCGGTTCATAAAACAGAGTTGATGTAACACGCGGTCAAGAGCGGCTCGTTAAAATTTTCAGCGCTCCCGGCCCGTCAGTGGGCCGTGACGCCACTCGCCAGCCGCCCGGTGCAACTACTAAATGACCCTTGATACTTGTAATTTTAATTCTTTACTTAAATATGGAGAATTTTGTTAAAATAAATTTAAAATTAACTGCAGACTAGGTATCAAATAAAAATACGAGACCATTACAGATCTGATGATGGACAGAGAAAATAGAAAACTATAAGTTGCAGATATGAGTAAAACCAAAGATGTATAGTTTTGTCTTGTCGCAGAACCTTTGTATTAATAAATATCGACGCTGTTATACGGCAGAAAAACGTAGGTATTACAGAAGAAGAATGAAAGAAATATGAATGTTGTGTAGATGCGTAAATTTCGTAGGATAAGTGGAGTCAGCTTAGCTGGTTGAATTCGCAATGAAGAGATACACAGATTAGCAGGTACCAGCGAGGATGTCACGGTGAGAATTAAGAACTGCGTCACACGAAATGCAGGTATGAATAAACATCGTGAAATGAAAAAAAAATCCTACGTCTAAGCTGTTGAGTTAATCTTGATTAATATCTTTAGGTATGGGTTTGAAATATTTTGCTATATGCTGTTTCCGTAAAAGGAGCGCTGCCTCTTCCAACCTGTATATAAATATTTATTTTAACAATTAAATTTCAATTGTGTGAAAGCGGTGATTTATTATTATTTTTATTTTTTTCTATATTTATATTTATTTTTTCTATATTTGTATTTTTTTCTATAAATGCTATAAAAACTACAGTAAAGTATTATCTGATATTTTACATTAGTATAAAAATTTACTAGCATCTATAAATAAAACAAAATCGATCACAAGCTTACTTAGTAAGATTGAAATTACAGGATTTCGCCCGATCTCGAGCCTCGTTTATAAATCACAACGCGAATATATTCTTTTGACCTATCGACGTTATCCTACCAGCATTAATAAATAATTCATTCCAGTGGATGCAAAATATGAATAAGTAGCTTTTGTAAATAAGTTGTTGTAAAAGCTAGTTTAGATTAAGCCTTTTTATATGAAAACATTTTTAGAGTAGAATATAATAATTAAAGGTAAGAAAATATTAGAATATTCACGGAAACCGTTGTAGTGCAGGGACGCACGTGGTGTGACTATAACGTGACAGGTGTGGGTTCGATCCCCACTTGGGGAAATGTATTATTATTTTTTAATACTTTATTTCTTGTCTTAACACTAGGTTTCCTTTGCCTACTTTGCTGCATGCGAGATACAGCGTCAAGCAGATTATTTTGTTTTTTAAGTAATAATTGACGTCTTACAAAGACATGTCTCGAAAATGTCGACAATGTCTCTCTCTGTTGGTTAAACTTCTAGTCCACATAATACTAACCAAAATTAAATTCACAAGTTGATCTTTATCACTAAGTTAGTATTTTGGCTTTAATTTTAACTCATAGGTCATAAATTTCTAAGTTTTGGGTAAACTCATAAACTAGTGGTGAAAAGTTATAAAGCCTATACGGTTTTGTAGAAGATGGATGCGCCTATCGACGGATATATAGGGGCTTGGAGTCGATTTATGATCGAATAAAAATACCGGCGAGATCGATGGAAACATATACATACGAGTATGTTAGATGAAGTGTAAACTGTTCTCAGTTTTGTTTCGGATTCACATGCCTAACGTACGATACGACATATAGAGGAAAAAGTAATTTTAAAAAAGAATTTTCCATTTTTTTTTAATCCTTTCAATTGAAAATATGTGTGGAACCTGAAAAGGATCGTCTAGATGTGATGTCCGTGTGAAGACTTTATAATAGTGTCAAATCACTTGTTCTTTAATTTTCTATTATATATTCTGTCCACTGAAACCTATATAAAAATATATTTGTATATCATTATTATCAGCTAGTATAAAGCCTACGATTGTGATGTATTTCTGTCTACAAAAAATCTCTTGAGGCCATTCGTAGCTCAGTGGCATAGGGATGCGACTGTAAACGTGACCGGTTGTGGGTTTGATTCTAATTCAAATATTTATTATTTTATTTTCCTCGTTCTGGTAACGAAGCGCGGCATTGAGAGTTCAGTGTAAAGTAGGGGCCGAAAGCGTTCTAATGGGAACGAAATATATTTACACTAGGTCACAAATATAAATAAATAATTTAAAATGTATATTTTCATTTCTTCGCTCTGGTGTCGAGGCAAAGCGCAGCGTTGAGTTCCGTTACTCAACACGCAATGTCTCCAAAATTCGACGGAAAGTGGTGAACGGAGTGTCATATCACTAGGTTCCCTCTGCCTACCCTGCTGAGTGCAGGATACAGCGCGAAACTGATTTAATTTAATTTCATTATATTTTTATTTCTTCGCTTTGGTAACAAGGCAAAGCACGGCGTGGAGCTCCGCCGCTCAATACGAAATTACTGTATGCGTGCATCTGATAAAATTTTATTTTTTTATATTACTATATTGTTTTAAAGAAGAATTGTCCATTAAACCAATGAACAACTTACCCAAGCTAGTATCTTATCATTTAGTCACCAGAATAAAATATAATATAATAAGATGAATAATAACAATATAAATATATTGAAGAAATATTTGAGCGCGCCGATTGTGGGATCGATTTTCACTTACTGGAATTTAATATTTATTATTACGATGAATGATCAAGTCGTAACAAAAATATAAGACTTGTTATAAAATTGCGAGTTCAGTTGATTCAGATAACCTGATGTAACCTGATGAAATTGCAGACCTTACAATTTGAACCAACTGGAAAATAGAACGTAAAAAACGCGATGTATTTTATGTTACTTTTTGATATATTAAAATGATAAGTATATTTGATTTATTCAAAATTCATAGAGAATATTGATAACTAGTGAACTGTTTTCGTAGTTAGGCACAGAACTTCCATGATATATTACTCCTGTCTCAAAACAACAGTAATTTAAAAAGACACATACCTAAAAAGAAATCTTACATTTAGATAAACATAAAATGAGCCTGTTTAGCATTTGAATCTACACCCAATAATTAAATCTAGAGAAAGAATCGTCTGACCGGATAAGACGAAGCGCGGTGTTAAATTTCGTCACTCAACACGCAGCGTCTCGAAAAATGGTGCGAAAAGTAATTAACGAAGTCTTAAAATATTAGTTCCCTTTACGTATCCTGCTATATGCGAGATACCGTGAAGTATTTTTTTCTTTAAAAATAAAACTTAAAAGCTATTTTGTGGGAACATAACCTCTCACAGTGAAGCAAAAGAATTTCTTATTAGTCTGTCGTACGAAAACAGATATTTTGAATCTCCGAGATAGCATCTCAACATTACATTCTGTAACTTTGAGGAAATTGGATTGGTTAATCTTAACTCAGCTCGAGCGTCGTTTATTGTTGGAGCCACTGGTTTACTGGAACTTGTAATTGCTTTATAGTTTGACCGTTTATATCCTAAATTATAGCTGAATTACTGTTTTAAGTTTTATATATCTAACTGTAATTTTCTTTTCATCTTCATATATTTATCACAATTGATGCAATAAAGACAAATGCCGTCGTGATGCAACAGCGCGGTGTCTGACTGTAAGCGACAGTTGTGGTTGGATTTATATTCGGAAGAATATAAATTTTTCTTTCGTCGCTCTGGTACCTAGACGAAGGCGCTGTATATAATTCCTCCAAACCAACCCAATGCATTGAAAATGGTTTTGACAGACGAACAACAAAGTGATATAAATCCTCCTGGAAACCGGAGGCGCGGGTTCGAGTCCCGCTACGTTCAAATTTTTATACGTTTTCTACATAAGTATTTTTCGTTCCTAAGTGTGGATAACACTTTAAAAAATGTTTAAAAAAGGGATATAAGTTCGAAAGTGAACAAAGAGCTTCGTTCTGTCTCTTTAGGTACGAAACTCTAAAAATAAATTTCTAAGCATTTCCTAGTACGTAGTAAATACGTGTTATTACATGTTATAATATTACAAGATTAGCGTAGCGGTGTATTATTAAAGAAATTCTATACCTGAATGAGAAATAATTAAAGTACGACGGCTGCGGCGGAGTTTGTTGTACGATTATTGTAGAGGTAATTTTTTTACCTCTTCACACCTTTTCCGGTACAGCAATAAAGTGTAAGATAATTTGTTCCCCAATTTCCATAAAATTCCTAAGACCCGAAGACCCGAAGGCTCGTTTGCCTTGTCCTTTTCCATAAAAAAAAGAAAAAGTGCAGCATAATAAAGATTTATAGGTGGTATGCGGGCGAAGCCGCGAATGGGTCGATAGTTATTTTGTAAAAAGAGGAATATCGTGACGTCATTTAACCTTTTATCTATAGTGTAGGTAAGCGTAGTGTTCAAAAAATGTACTAGAAAGGTTCTCATTTTTTTGTAAGACCAACGTGATGTAAATAAAAGTCTGCTTTTAATAGAAAAGAATTATAAATCAAGTAAAAAGGCAAACTTTCTAAACAACTACCTTGTAAGCAAAGTATACCACTTCTAAAATTTCAAAAGCTGATGGTTCAGGAACGCAATCAACAACTTTCCTGTGAACTTAATTAAAGAAACTAGACGTTGAAATTTTTTTACTTTCTTTCTTTAAAATCGCAGACAGAAAAATCACTATTGGTTATAAAATAAAATGTTACCTACGACTTTAAAAATATTTACTATAACTGGAGAATTTATTAAATTAGAATACAGTTCTTGAGGTAGGCGCGTTCAATCAAACAAATTATAGAGCTTTTTATTGTTGGTATAAATAACTTTTTAAAATTTATACCTCTAGGAGAAATAAGAAGCAACTGAATTTCTAATAAGTGTCAGTTATTTTGTGGGGATCCCGGAAAATAAGAAAGGAATGTAATCAAGTATATTCCATATGCAAACTTCGATTTGTTCTAATATTTTATAGTCATCGCTTTTGGAATTTGACAGTAAGTTGAAATCTAAAAACTGAATCTCTATAAATATTTATTAAAATCAAAAATAAATATTTATTAAAATCAAAAATAAATAAATCAGCTTCCCGCTGTATCCCGCACACTGCAGGGTAGGCAGAGGGAACCTAGTGTTAAGATACTCCGTTCTCCATTTTCTGCCGAATTCTGGAGGCAATGCGTGCTGAGTGGCAGAACTCATCGCCGCGCTTAACCTCGAAACCAGAGCGAAGAAATGGAAAAATAAATTTAAGTAAATATTTCACTTCCTCGAGTGGCGATCGAACCCACAACCAGTCGGTTTTACAGTCACACTTCGTGCCGCTGCGCCACGACTACCCTCAATGTTCTGTTAATATTTATATAAATTATTTATATATCTTATCCTGTCACATGGAGCATGGAGTTGGAACGGATATTAAAAGGAAATTATATGGGCACGATTGATATTGAAATCTAAGCTCGAGTACGAGTCAAAGCAATGTTAAGCCTAAGTTGCCTGTAGGATCGGATATAGTATTTGCGTATTTGGGCCAAATGTACAGAATTTAATGTAAATGTTCTCAAGATTATTAAGAAAATAGAACACAAAAACAAAAGATTTATAGGTTAACGTTATCACATTGCGCCGCGATGTCCGTACGGTAAATTACAGAGAGCTAATTAGGATAAAGCTTATAGCGGATACGCTTATATACCTTCGAAAATATATATCAAGGATTCTAGAGGGTTCGTGAAGGTCCCGGAGTGTTTGTATGTAGGCGTATAAAATTCTTAGATTCAAACTCGATTTTAGGGGCTCTTAAAGATGTAAAGGGAAAAAGGCAAAAGAATTGGAAACCATCTCTGTTTGAAGATACTCCGTTTGCCACTTTCCGCCCAATCAACAAAAACAAAAACCAAGAGGTATTGCGTGTTGATTGGCGGAGTTAAGCTCCAAGCGTTTGCCTTGGTGCTAGAACGAAGAAATGAAAATATTAATAAGTAATAATTCATTCTATCGAGTGGGAATCGAACCCACAACCATCACGTTATAGTCACACCCTTATGCCCCTGCGCCAAGTCGGCCTGAATCCTCTAATTTTAAATAACTAATAATGTACTTACTACTGGCAAAAAAAAGTTTAAATTTGAGGCCAGTCGTCGCGCAGGAGCACAAGCATACGACTAAAATCTCCACATGTTGTGGATTCAATTTCCATTTAAGGAAATATTTAATTTTTATGCTCTAGTAACGAAGCAAAGCAAGGTCTTCAGTTTCGTCATTCAACACGCAATGCCTCAAGAATTCAGAGAAATGTGCAAAACAAAATTGTGTTTAATGGGAACGGAGTGTCTTAATACTTCTTTTTCTCAGGGTTCTGAGGTTCAGAGGGTTCTCAGGTTCCCTCTTCCTACTCTGCTATGTGCGTGAAGCCTGAAGCTAAAAATAATGGAATATATAAGAAAATACTTTGTAGGACAAGCACTTAATACTAAATAACCTAACGCTTTCCATACAATACATCGCATAAATAATACAAATGAAATCCCAATTGTAGCTTTACTCGTAACGCCGCGTCGCGTCGCATCGTTGCAGTTAAAGTAGCGTGGTTTAGCGAGTTGAACATGTTTTTAAGAAACATAAATCAATGTCAACCGCCTCATGAACGTCGCTATAGAAGATAGATAGAAGAAGTTTTATGTATGTTTAATTTTTGAGATTCACCCTGTATTCACGCTTACAGCAGGGTAGGCAGAGAGGACCTGGTGTTATCATACTCCATTCTACACTTTCTGTCCAATTTTCTGTCTACCGCGCTACGTGTGTAAAAGCGCGAAACAACTATTCTATCGATAGAAAGAGATAATAAAAAAAAATACTTCACAACGCTTGCTTGCAAATGCTTTACGTATCACGAAATTAGACTGATAGACTAGAAATTAGACTGATAGACTAGAAATTACACTCTACCGACACTGACGTATTGTGTAGAGACACAAAATTTCAAATGATGGACGACACGCTAGCAATAAATTGACTTTATGAAAAGCTCCCAGACGCGATACGACTCGGCTGTCGGCGTGTTTATTTATGAGACTTCCTAAAGTTTCTGATAATGACACCACACCACCATACGTGGTGTGTGGTACGCGCGGTGATTTTATTTTACGTAAACATTTTAAAACTCGATGAAATTATATTTAAAAATGTTTTGTCCATTATATGACTTCATATAAAATGCTCCGATTTTTTTCCGAGCAAGTTCTTACAAGGTTGTTATTTAATTTTATTTCTTATCGGATCTGCTCAGTAAAACTGCCTCCCTAGCCAAATGGTGTGGTGTGATAAGTGCTACTTATGAGCCAAACAAGGTTGGAAAAAAATATTTTTTTGGTACAAATTTTATTATAAATAAGTTTTATTAGAACTTACAATTATAAATAACAATTTTTTCTAAAATGTAAAATTAAATTTAAAAAAATATCTTGAAATAACGGTAACCACGTTTATTTTAATTTAACGCGAGCGTGATCGCGTTTATTATAGATCTGCGTCCACGTGACTCGATTGCGTTATTTTCTTCAGATATTTTTATTTCTTTATTCAACTTTGTCCCGCTGTAACTGAATGGACTTTGGAATTAGATGTAATAATATAAAAAAAAAAATTATTATACACAGTGTTTTTGTCAGCACCACTTTAAATGATACCACAGTTTTAACTACTCTATAAAAGCGTAATACAATTATAAAACGAAATTTGTGAAGAACGACGCATGCAGACATAAATCTATCAAAGGGAAACCGTTGTTGAGTGGCGGAACTCACTCACAAATAGTTAAGAAATAATTACTATAATATAATAATAAACAAAAAAATATAATATTTCTTTTCCTTATAGCAAAAGGAACATGCTGTAGCTGGACATTTAAAATGTAAGCGTACAAATACGCGCCTTTAACAACCTACCTCATAGTGACAATTTTTGATATTTAATATTTTTTTGATTGTTAAAATTATGCATGTAGTCAAAATTACATCGGGCACATAGAAAGTTTCTAATATAATACATAACTCTTAGGTATTATTATTAGTAAATAACAGCTAGAATATGTAAAAACTTACATATGTATGTCTATGTAATATTAAAACTATTAATAATTAGTTCTTATTTAAATTGTAAATTTGTTCTTCCGCGAGAAATCATCTTAATAACGCTATAACAAGCCCACCGACGCTCTCTGCATTTCAGCTCAGTTCTAACAGCAGCAAGCAGCTTGCAAATATTTACACAACAAAAGTATTACATTTTCAGGGAAACTTACAATAAGTAGTTTTGTTTCAGAGAATATTAAGATTACTTTTGACTATTTATTACGGTAAAACTTGTATATTTTATACGATGAAAGTCTGAATTTTTACTTGTCTGCGGTACTGTTGATCGGATGCCATCGTGGCACAGTGGAATATAAGCGTCTGACTGTACAATCATTATGGATTCGATTACCTTTTGGAGGAATGGTAACATTAAAAATATGTTTATTTCCTTACTGGTGGCCTTGAATTCTATCTATTAATTTGTTCTGCCTACCCCATTGCGCCACAACTGGTCTACCGTATGATAATATTTTAAATGACAATCTTAAAAATATATTATAGTTAATTTATTTCCATATATATATTATTACCATATAGCCATAATCTTTTCATAGCAAATTAATTAACGAACTTAATTTTATCCAAAACATTTTATTATATAGAGCTAGAGCTCCACACGTAAAATCCTTCACAGCCGGCCGCGACCGTACTAGTAGTCCCACCTGACGCGGACGGAGGAGAAAAGTTATTGTCGTATCTTTACTGCTCATAAAATGTTATACTTCAATACGCTTAAGTTGTTGTAAAAGTTAAAACTGAAAATTGACGCTTTTATTCCTTTCTACATGCACTTTACGGGCGTTTAGAAATCTGAGACGTGGTGTTTCTTACTTTCTTAGTTTTGCTTGTGGAAATTTTCTGTAGCTATTATAGATTTTTTTTACAGAAAAGGTGACACATTTACTGCATAAAGCAAGGTAGGTATAGAGAATTTAGTGCTTGAACTCCACTCTACTTTCCTCCCAATCTCAAATTTTAATTTATTTAAATTTGTTTGATTGTTGAGTGGCGTAACTCAACACTCAAAAATAATACAAAGTTAAAAAAATATTTGATCAGGCAGTTGAAATGTACCCAGTAGAAATTAAAGTAATATAAATTTAAATTTTCACAATGCCGTGGAGAACATAAAAATTATTAAATATTATATTTAAACTGAAATTTAATATTTATTTTCTTATATTTAATGTCTGTGAGTAAGTAAGATGTTTCCTCTCGCTGGCCACGTCACTGCTATTAAGGTTTCTCATGAACGCCTTTATTAAATTTCTACTAGTTAGCCCTGACTTCACTTGGATAAAAAACGTATTTAACATTTTTTTTTCAATAAAAAGCACTAATTTAATATTTTTTGTTATAATATTGTTATCAATATGCCTATCATCTATATATTTTAAAATTGCATTATACATAAAGATAACATTAACAATAATATATAAGAGAGTAAATGTTAGAAATAGCATTTCGCTATATTCTGCGTATAGC
Source organism: Heliconius erato x Heliconius himera (assembly GCA_013421005.1). NCBI lineage: Eukaryota > Metazoa > Arthropoda > Insecta > Lepidoptera > Nymphalidae > Heliconius > Heliconius erato x Heliconius himera. The sequence goes on from JAATLQ010035505.1 coordinate 13,909, forward strand.
ATCGATACTTTGCGTGTGGTGTGGTGAAATTTAACGCTGCGCTTTGTCTTTTTTATAGAACGATAAAATTAAAGTCACTCATTCTCAATTAAATCCACATTCATCACATTTACAATCAGACACTGTGCTGTTGCTCCAGCGTAATTTGTTTTACAAAATTAATATATATTAAATATATTACGAATATAGAATGCTCCATTGCGTCGACATGTCCTTAAATAAATGAAAATATACAAAATAAAAGCGAAGCTAATCAATGTTATAAAGATAGTACATGCAATAGTCGCAAAGTGCCTAGTTTTCGAAATTAGGCTAAAAAGAGCTGAAGCCAATTGTATCGATTCAAAGCGAAACGAGTGTCACTGGAATGCAAATCACTTGAAACTCGACGTTTTCAGGGCGATTAAACGACGATTAAGATACATATATTAGTGGATATTTGTTATTTTAGTTTATATTAAGATAAAAATTAAATAAAATACTTCTTTTTAAATAAATATGGCTTTTAATCAAAATTATATTGTTTTTTTCACGTCTTAAATGAGCGAGCACCACTCGTCTCTGATACAATAAAACGATAAAAAATACGTGCTATCTTATTTTTAACATTCCACCCTAATGGTAAAAAAAATGCTTAGAAAACAAACAAAAATAGAAGAAATAGAAATAAGAAGACCAGAGAAATAGAAATAAGAAGTCATTCGTGGCGCTGGGGCTCAAAGTGTGACTGTAAAACCGACTGGTTGTGGGTTCGCTTCCCACTCGAGGAGATGAAATATTTACTTAAATTTATATTTCCATTTTTTCGCTCTGATGTTGAGGCAAAGCGCGGCGTTGAGTTCTGCCACTCAACACGCAATGCCTCCAGAATTCGACAGAAAGTGGGCAAACGGAGTGTTTTAAAAGTATGTTCCCTCTGCCTACTTCTAAAACTAATTTATTTATTATAGAAATAAGAAGGCAAAAAAACTTTCGGAGTACTCTACCAACCTTTATACAAATACCTTAAACCAAACATTGAACAATGGTTCATAAATGTTTATCATATTATAGCTTCCAAAAAACTTGGTTTTCAGTCCCTCTACCTTTAAATTTTCATACTTTTTGTCATAATATATTATTCTTGTCTTCGTTGACGCTACACTACGTACGTACGGTGTATTCCGCATATCAGGGTAGGCAGAGGGAACCTAATATTAAGACATTTCGTTCCCCACTTTTCACCGAATTACCGTAAAAAGGTAACATAAAAAAAATCCTATGATCCTAAAGTGAACAGCAATTAGTAAACTTAACAATACTCTAAACAAGCATTAGTGTAGTATAGAAGTTAGTTGTAAGCGTTTATCTCGACTTCAACAAAGTACTTTAAACTTTGACGTACAAAACTGTAGTGCGATGAAATTAAAGTTCCAATTCCACACAAAGAGGATGTGGCCGAGTTGGGAGTATGTACTTAGAATATAATTTATTTATTTTTATGCTCTTTTCGTATTCATTTTTAGTAATTCTAAGCTTCACGCTGTATCCCGCACACAGCAGTGTAGGCACCGGAACCCAGTGTTAAGACACTCTGTTCCCCACTTTCCGCCGAATTCTGGAGGCATTGCGTGTTGAATGGCGGAACTGAACGCCGCGCTTTGCCTCTACACCAGAGCGATGAAGTGAAAGTATAAAAGTAAATAAATATTTCATTTCCTCGAGTGGGGATCGAACCCACAACCACGCGCGCCACGACTGGCCTCTAATTAATTTATCAGAGCAAAAATAATATTTTATTAGAACAAACATTCACTGAACCAAAACAGTGTCAATGTCGAGGTATGTTCAGTTATTTAGACCTATTAATCTAATCTTAGGCTTAAGTAATCCGTTATGGGTCAAATACTGTAAATGAAATACTGTAGTGTAGGCAAAGCTGAAGATTCGTTTAGGTAATGAATATTAATGCTACTATTAGATGCTACTTTAATTACAAGAAAATCTTGGGTCTCGTAACATGTCTTGCCTGCAACGGAGCGGGGCGTAGACGGAGTGTCTTAAAATTAGGTTCCCTGTGTCTACTGATTAATATAGAAGAGAGCTGTAATTTATGATATCTATTTCTTTCAAGCTACTATATCCTATAACCATTTTGTTTATGCAAATTGAATCTCGAAATTAACAGATAATAAGTATACATTTGCAGATTTACATCATAATTCATACTTCCGGCATCCTCAATTTTTTTACATGACCTTCCTGTAGTATCACAGGCACTGTGTTCTTGAAGGTCAACTGGGGACACTTGACTCCACGGTGTTCACCCAAACGACCTTATTATATTATTCTTAATTTTCCAATTTAAATTTAATTTGTTCTTTATGAAAGTTAAGGCAAACATAATATTAATGGAATAAGTTTCTGAGAACCTTATTGTAATAAGTAATAATATATTTTACATTCTACGAATAATTAAACTTATAATTTCAATTTTTTTTGCAATATACAGGTTTATTCATGTAGAAGTTATATACTATTTCTTATAATCTTTTTTTCTCCAATACATATTTTTTGTATATGTTCACAATCTATTATACTATTTAGCCCATACTTTTAAACATTTTTAAAGTGTTAGTTACATTTTACTCCACACTTAGGAAAGAAAAATACTTATTTAGGAAACGTATAAAAATTTAAATTTTTATACGTTTTTTTAATTAGTAGCCTATACTTATATTAGGGTTATGGGTAGACAGGAAGAGTTTAATGAGATATTTCTCCATTCTATACATTCCTCTTGGTCAGAAGCACGATAATATAACGCCACACTCGTCACTGTAATCTCATTTTTAGCCCAAAATTTGTTTACAAAAGCGTATTCAGATTCGATGACAACGTAATTTCATTCATCAGTATTGGACAAGTGTGAACGATCTTGTTTTCATTACCAGGATGACCAAGCTGTCGAGAAAATGATTTGAAAAGGGTTTTTTGAACTTTTTCCAAAATTTTTTACATAGCGGTTAACTTTAATAGGATTTAAACCCACAATGTCGATAAATTTTGAACAAATTGCAGTAAATACACAAATATTACCTCCTTCTAACCCGTGGTTCGTCGCTAGGCAATTCCACACACACGGTCGCTACTGGGTTAAAAAATACCACATTATTCATAGTTTCCTTTGTTGAACACCTGGATATTAAAAAGTTATTTTTTGATATCCAGGTGTGAACAAATAGATCATTTTATGTTTGTTTGTACCATACATTAAAAATTCATAGTAAAATATGATATTTATTAATATATATAACACATAGAAACATTTAAAAAGACAACTTTTGTTTCATATTAGATAAAAAAATTGAAATGATTGTTATTTTTTTCTTTAGAAACATGCAAAATGAGATTAAATAATATAATAAGACAATAAGACAAAAAAAAGTTTTATAATAAAAAATATGGGAAATGAAGATCAAAAATAACCAAAAAAAACTATAAGTGTAATTTCATTCATCGATGTTAAGACTTAATTCTTCCTCGTCCTCCTTGAATTTTTGACATCCACTACTACAAATAGATGTTGTATGATTTCGGCATATTTTCTTAAAATATATTTGACTGGCTCTCTTTATTTTCCGATGTTTCCTTCAGTTACATCCTAAATGTAATAATTAATGGTATATCTGAAATGTGATAAATATACTTATATACTTAAAATAAAAAAAACATATAAGAATACTAAGAATTAACATATCTAATCAATTTAGATAGCAGAGCTTACAAAGTTTCAGTGTAGAGTGTAGTAGTATTTGCAAAGTTTGTGAATGTGATCAGTGAACCTAGCCGCCTAGCACCGAGGGGCCACTTACTGTACAGCGTATTCAACTATACCTTACGAAACTATAGTTTTCTAACAACTATTGTATAAGTAAAACTGTTTTAAGCATAATAGTTTATAACAGCAAGTAGTCTTTGCTTCTTACGGGTCCTTTTCCATTTTGATAGGCGAAAGATAATAAGGTCGCTCCGCTTTGTGTTCTTATCAGAGCAAGAAAACGAAAATTATTAATTGTCCCGTGTGGGAATCAAACTAACAACCGTCGTGTTTATAAATAGACACTTTGTCGCAGCTCTATATTGGCCTCTCCTAAATGCTTAAATCATTTATATTGGAAAGGCTGTAAACGCTCAGCAGCCCACTTCGCTCAGTTTGCGATGAAGCTGCTGCCGGGGCCCTTGGCTCCTCCTCCATGCCGGCAACTTTATGTCGGCGTGTTAAGATCAAGTTCAGTTCTAATGTGACAACAAAAATTTGCAAAAAAACGTCACGGCCCCTCGTGAAGCAATTATTTTTCAAAAAGATGCTAGTATAAAAGATTACCGAACTTCCTTAAGTTTGTTAATTGTTGAAACTTGAATTGAAAATTCAAATAAGGCTATTAAATATTTTGAATAATGTCTATATTGTGAATGGAGTATTTTTTTCTGCGGCTTTGACTCCGATCAAATTAAATTAAGAAAGAGTTATGTATGACACATGACATATCCTTAGTGTCCATATAACTATAACAGTATGTTACTCAATTATCTATATATTATACAACAAAAAAATATATTTCAATTTGAACCAGTAGTTCCTGAAACTAGTGTGTTCAACCAAACAAAGTTTTTTAATATTAGTATATCATTAATTATATATCTTATCAAGTCAACTACAAATTATAATCCATATTTTAAAGCTAATAAATTTAAATATGTTTAAAGATAAAAAAAAGTATCAAAATTCACGAACACATTTAAAAATATCAAGGATAATTATCATGGTCTACTGTTATTCTAATTTCGTTGTTCTGATAAGACAGAGTCCGGCGTTGAGTCCCGCCACTCGAATTCTGGTGGAAAACGGACAATCTTGACACTGAAATATTTTTGTCAACTTTAAACGGGTCAAGCAAGAAACTGCAAAAAAGTTATCATATTTTAAGAACTCATAGAAAAATATTTGTTACGAGTAAATACAGTGTGAAATATCAAAACTCGCCTGAAGCAAAATTTCAAGTAATATCCGTCGTAGATCCGACTTGAAATCACACCGCGTCGCAATACGAAGCACACTTTTAAAATTATTCTCTGCAGTTCAACTGAACATAAATACTATATACATTTTACAAATGCTATAGTTGAAAAGTTATAAATTTGCTCCTAATAACAGTAGTAACGAGAATTTGAAAAAAGACGCCTTAAAGTAGTACCTACCATTTTGTGTACCTCTTCATTGCGGATTCGATCAGCTAAGCTGACTTCGCATATGGTGTCAATATTAATAGTTTTAATTTGAAAATATTTACGTACACTGTAATTGACTGGCACGGTAGCGTCTTTTTGGTCAATTGTGAAGAACTAAGTTATTTAAGTTATTTAAAAAAAACAAGCTTTGGAAGCATAGTGTGGAAGCATCGACACCAGAGCGAGGAAATGAAAATATAAATTAAAGTAAATATTTCATTTTCTGGAGTGGGATTCGAACCCACAGCCAGTCGTTTACCGTCGATAACTTGTGACTTTCCACTAAGAGATATATAAGTCTACTATTATCATAATTTGACCGTAGGTACAGTTATAACCTTGATGTAATAAAGCCTATGACAATTTCAACTAGAACCAACAATTCCTGAAGTGAGCGCGTTCAGTCAAATTAACTCTATAGCTTTATAAAATTAAATTTAGATTTAAATGGAAAATAACAGACAGCTCTACAGCATAGCTTTGTTTGTATACAATAGTTAAAAAAACTTGCTATTTCAAATCTATTAATCTATAAATAGATTTATAGAGATTATCAAAGCTGTATATTAAAATCTACGATACAATCCCACCTAGCTGTACCTAGGGAGTTAAATGGATAAATTAATTGGCTTTATTATGAAAGCCTTATGCTATTATTAATTAATATAAATCACTCCACTCTGCAGATGAGGGCTTCAGATAAATAATCACGATAAATAAAAATATGATGAAACTTACTTTGAATATAGTGTAAATAGCATATATTGAACCAGTTGTTTTAAATAAATGTTTTCAAGAAATAAGCAAATACATATAATATAATAAAATAAATTCGTTCTTGGATCGGTACTTGTTATCCAAATGTGTAGAAAGAATATATATTGGTAAGTAGATATACACATTTTATGATATTCCACTGAAAAATTTATGCTAATTTCTCAAGTGAAAAATTTACCCCTAACCATGAACCAGTAAAACTCACCTTAACTACAATACATACATTAAAAAATATACTTAACGCTGCTGTACCCTGCATATACCAGGGTAGGCAGAAGGAGCCTAGAGTTAATTCTAGTGTAATGTCTCAAAAATTGGGTAAAAAATGAGAAGCGGAGAGTCTTAACACCGGGTTCCTTCTGCCTACTTTGCTGTGAGGTCACTTTTGTTACAAGTAATTTATAATTCCATTTTACTAATAAAGGAACAAAATTTCAAAGTAATATTTTACTTTGACCTTTGAAAATGTCTAAAAATACATAAAAGAAGTCTGTAAATAGCGAAGCGTTTTTACGGCGGTCTCTCCGGAGGCCACAAAAGATGCAATTATCTGTTCTATCCCCGCGCGCTCGTAAATGTTGCTTTGGTAAGTTTAGTAAAGGGCGAGCTTTTACTTTATACTATGTATTGGTGTTATTATTAAAAAAATCTTTTTAGATTACATATATATAGATAATCTCGATATAAGAACTTCTTTGATTCTTGCACTGAAAATTAATATGAAATACTTGTGACCTGCCATTTTGTTTGCGTGAATTTTCTCTATATCCCGTGTATAGTAGAGTAGGCAGAGACAACCTAGTGTTAGGACTCTTGATTCTTCCATTATCCTTATTTTCCACTTAAGTTTCGAAACATTCCGTGTTGGATTTTACTTGAGTGGGTATCGAACCATCGGATTTAGAGACGGACGTTGTCCCACTTCGCTGTAATGATAAATTAGCATATACCATCAAATGCAACTGATAAATCAATCACCTTGGTTTGACAAAAAACTATATACAGAATGGAAGTGTCAGCGCTCCTTATTTGGGAACAGCATATAGGATAAAATATTTTAAACCATACACACAGAACATACCTAAAGAAATTAATCAAGATACCTCAACAGTTTAGACGTAGGATTTTTTTTTCATTTCGAGATGTTTATCCATACCTGTATTTCGTGTGACGCTGTTACGCTATAAGATAGCAATAACGTAAACACATACTACTACAAAAATACTACTACAGGTTAATCAATTTTGAAATTTGCCGCCAATACTTACGACTTGATTTCGGAATGAGGCGTATGCGGCGGTTTCCCTTTGATAAGTTTATGTGTGCGTGTTTGTTGCATTACTAGAATAATTTTATTATTGTAAAATCAGGCCATTAATTAAAAAAAAATACCTTATTTATTTTGTTCGAAAAAAACACTTTTTCATTTTTGGGATTTTTTTATTATATTAGGCTTTTATAGAGTAGTTAAAACTAGGGTTTCATTTAAAGTGGTGCTGACACTTCCACCCTGTATATTTGAACATCTTTACCTGTCTCTTCCAATTCAAAGAAAATCTCTGCCTTTACTATACAATGCATTACGAAACATATTATTTAGAACGTACAAAGGATGGGAATTAATCATTTGATAAAATTTAAGCGAGTTTCTTCATAATTTATTCTGTTTTTAGGACAATGTAGGTACACAATGTGTATTTCAGAAAATGGTAATTGGGTTATTTAATTTTTTAATATAGTAAATAGTTACTAGCAAAATATGAATTTCGCTTGTAAACATTGACAGCATCAAACTATGAACTTAATAATTGTGGGTATCTAACTCACAATTATTGTGGGATCCTCACTCAGGAAAATAATTATATTTATTTTAATTTGTTCGCTTTGAAAGACAAACGCGGCGTTGAGTTCAGCTCAGCTTAGCAGCTTGCTGGCAAATTATTAAGAAAACCTTGTGGAAAGAGAGGAGTGGAGCCCCAGGTCTGAACATTAGGTTCCTTATGTCTACCCAACGAACGCAATAAAAGTGTGAAACTATTTTTTAATATAAAGAAAAACAGTAAAGTATGTAAATGGCGTAAATATATTATAACAACCATATTGAGACTCTAATTTATCATTCTCGTCCAAACACGCTATCAAATTAATGCTACATACGTTCTAATGGGTTGATATGTATTAAGAAAAAAAATTACAAATAGATTGATAAATTATTATTTAATATACAAAATAAATAAATAAAAACCAAGTTATTTTTTCATCTTCTTAGTCATACTGGAAAGACATCTAGTATGTATTCAATTGTGTGGGATAAAATAGCGTTTTGACTTTCTTATATGATGAAGACTGTCGTAGATAACTCAAATGGAGATCTAAATTGATAAAAAATTGTAGTGTTGTAAAAAATATGTTGCTTATTTACGTAAAATAAACGGTGAAAATAAGATTTAACAATATAATTATCAATAACTTTACAAGAATCACTAGCTCTAGCCAGCAGTTTTGCTTTGAAATAATTAAAAACCACTACACATTGTAAACGTGACATTTAACTATATTTATATAGCCTTCATTGATATTACAAAATATTTTTTCAAATCAAACCAGTATTTTTCCTGTGATTAGCGCGTTCAATCAAATAAAGTCGTCTAACTTATTTAGAAAATGTATAAATTGCGGGAATCGAACCCGCGCCTCCTGGAAACTGACCAGGCGCTCTGCCCACGCTACGTTCAAATTTTTATTTATGTTTTCTAATTAAGTATTTTTCTTTCCTAGATGTGGAATAACACTTTAAAAATGTAAAAAATAAAGTTATCTTTGTTATATTAGTGTAGACTGTAGATTAGAATCGCGTTAGGGCTAGTATAAATAATTGTCCATACTATTTTATCGGCTCACACAAAATTTTACTAAGAAAACTCCTTAACCACAGCTAAATGATATATTACCCACACTTGTATGACTTTTGTTTTTTTTTTTTCGTTTTCGTTTAAGCGTTGACAGTAATATATTACAGTCAGCCCACTTCGCCGCTCTACGCTTGCTGAAGTAAAGCCACTTAACCTCACGCGCCTTACTTACTCGAGTGTGTATTTATAATTTGTCACTAGGAAATGTATTTCATGTAAAAGTTTTTTATTTGCTTCGGAAAAATTGTTAACCTTATTTTTTTTAATAAGATTTTAATAATATTCCCAAAATTATATTTTGTATTTTTTTTCTGTATTTTGAGAGAGTGGTTGAAAGGATCCCTGGATATTGTGGTTGTCTTTATATTGGAAGATATAAAATAGGCTCTAAATTACTTGGAAAAAAATTATTTAATAAAAAATTAAGTTACCTGACGGTTAATGTAGAACTATTATTTTTAAGTTTAATTCCCACTTGGAGCATTGAATTATTTTCATTTTATGGTTCGAGTAACAAGACGAAGCGTAACGTTGAGTTTCGCAACCCAAAATTTAATATCTCGCAGAAAGTGGGGGAGTGTCTCAACACTATATTCCCTTTGCCTTACTATATGCATGATACAATGTGAAGCAAAAAAAACTAAGAATTAATTTTCCAGTTCTACTCTTATTTGTAATGCCATATCTGGTACCAGTAGGTACTATAGCGAAGCAGTTTGGAAGAGGGAAATAAAGAGATGTATCGTTTGTTTATGTTTGCCTACTCTGCAAAATGTGGAAGGTAGAAGAAAATAAAAAAAAATGTATAATGAAGTTTCCTCCACGAGTTAAGTTTAAAACAAAGTAGGTTCGCATTTTTTTCTTCGTCATTTTCTTAATACTTCGATTTTTGGAATTTCTTTTTATTTTTACTTATAATTTCTAAAGTTTATTAAATGTAAATAAGTTTAGGCATAATTATATGTAAAAAACTTGGTTCCTTGCATCAAAAGAAAAAATATATATCGGATCAGATTTTTTTGTCCGTCTGTCTGTCTGTCAATTACCTCTTTCTCAGAAACATGTAAAGGTATCAAGTTGAAGTGTAACAATATATTCTCATCACAAATACTTAGTCCTGCAGTCGTGTAAAGCAGAGAAAAGGAGGCAAATTTCTGAGCCAAAGCTATCAAAAGTTACGAACGTTTATTTCTCGTTTAAGTCGCATATTTTGATTCTCCTGCGAGAATAAAAGACTAGTCTTTTAGATTACTTCTCTTTGACATCAATAAAGTAGAGTATCGTGAAATTTGTAAGGAAATCAAAATTTACAAAATAGTAAAATAAAAGAAAAAAAAGAAAATATAAAAGAAAGTTGGCGCTCCGTTTTCTATGACTACCCCGCTAGGGATAAAGCGTGAAGCTAGTTAGTTAAAGTGTAGGCAGAGAGAACCTAGTGTTAAGACACTCCGTTTCCCACTTTCCGCGGAATTCTGGAGGAATTGCGTGTTGAGTGGCGGAACTCTACGCCGCGCTTTGCCTCGACACCAGAAGAAATGAAAATATAAATATAAATAAATATTTCATTTCCTCAAGTTGGGATCGAACCCACAACCAGTCGATTTTACAGTCACGGTTGTGCCCCTGCGCCACGACTTACCTCGGGGACTTAGAAGATAAAGCACAATTTTAATATTTTTTAATAATTTAATCAGAATTTTACGTGAATATCTATTGCACCTTCTGGTTTTATGATACTTATTTTGCATAAAACTTCTTACTTTCATATTTCGGTGAAGTTTAGCGAGCACCTGCGCTGTGGGCGGATCCTGATCGACTTTGTATAACATCTATAATACTCGCACATGTAACTTTCAGATGAAAATCTATTATTTATGTATCTCGCACACAGCAGGGTAGGCAGCGGAAACCTATTATTAAGACACTCCATTTCCCACTTACCGCCGAGTTCTGGAGGCTCGATACTAGAGCAGGGAGAAAGAGAAATGAAAATATAAATTTAAATAAATATTTCATCCTCGAGTGGGGATCGAATCCACAACCAATCGATTTTGCAGTCACACTTTGTGCCTCTGTGCCACGACTGCCCTCAGTGTGATGTCTTTTAAATATATTAAGTTCTTTGCTTCAACATCCACTCAATAAAATTTTAATATCTTCTTTTGGAAAGACCTAACAATGAAATATAATGAGAGTAGTAGTCTACGCGAGACTGGACTATTTTTATACATAACGAACAATAGTTGCCAATTTAATTTGTGGAGTTTTTTTTATTAAATTATCTCTTAGACGCAAAGAAACAACGTTTGACTGTAGTCTCTCTCGCTCTGCTGGGGAAAGAGTGGCGTTAAGTTCCGTCACTCAATACAAATGAAGAATCTAAAAAAACAATAAATTCTATATTTAAATTAAACTAAACAAAAGAAAATATATACAGCGTCAACTTAAATAAATATCAAATACCTAAACGTTGTAACAGCCATTCAAGTGAGTGTACGTACTTCACTTGTAAATTTTATTCATAGGTCGGCGAGTGTTTATGCAAATGTATTAAAATGGCGCGTCTTCGAGTTTAATCGGTCTACTGTTTAGAGAGACATTCATAAACAGATTTCAATAAACTATACTAAGGCATGCACTGTAAATAATATTAAAATTTATTATAATATAATATTACCTTATTATAGACATGTTTAGAATGTCGGTAAAGTCAAGGAAGTACAGTAATCAAGTCACGAAAATAACAAAGTAGTAGATTCCCAAATACAGTTAGGGAGAAGTAAAATAGACGCAAAACGTATGTCACGTTTGAATGTCGTCAGTTGAAGTGCATTGTACTATAGTAAAGTAACACATTATGTAAATTGTAAATGTTGTGTTCAGTGACAAAAAGCTACTTTTATTATTCTGTGATTAATTAAGATTAAGTTATAAATACAAATTAATATAATTACAATTTAAATTTGTAAATAGCTAGATACCGATGAAATATTTTTTATAATTATATTTTCAAAAAAAAAAGAAGTAATTAAGTGAAAAGAAATACTAATAGTAGTTAGTAAAAAAAAAGTATAGAATAATAAAATAATAAGATTGTTTTCATATTTAAGGCCAGGAACATTTTAACTTAAAATTTAATAAAAGTGTTTCTATTCACCCCGTTTTACGGGGTACCAACACTTTAATTATTTTCTTCATTTTCATAGTTTTTAAATACTGGACACGTATAAACATCTAAAAGCCAACTTGTTCTCAAATTTAAGATACATTTTAATAATATAAAAATAAATTAAATATTATCATTACGACGAGCGAACATTTTACATTATAAAAAAATATTTGTAAAAACAAAAACCCCGACTGCATAAAACTAAAAAGAAAATAAACAATAGTTTATTAGGATTAACAGTCGGGACCTATAAGTAATGAAATTTTTACCAGGAACCCTTCGTAAATTAAAGAGGTCCCGACTGTTAATCCTAATAAAGTATTGTTTATTTTCTTTTTAGTTTTATGCAGTCGGGGTTTTTGTTTTTACAAATATTTTTTTTATTTTTAACTTTTTTGTTAGAATTCATTATGGTAATCATAATCATGATATACCTTTTTGAAATCCTCGTAGTAAGCTCTTGAATTTGAGACCCATATTGTGGTATTCGAAACGAAAATTTTTTTTATACTAAGGTCAATAGCGTCCCAAAGCCGCCATGATTGTTTTTATTTAACGTCACCTATCTAAGAACACTTGGGCTGCTAATACAAATCTAACGATACCTCAATTATTTAAAACCGTTCGGCGGGTCTGGAGATATGAGGTAATAAAGAATATTACATACATACAAGATACGTGCGAAAAACATAACCCTTCCTTAGCAGTCGGGAAAAATATTTTGTCATCCGTCAGATTATACCCGCCATTTTCGCTATCGCTCAACCTGTTGACACGAGAGTATTGTTTCCAGATATAAATGAATTTTCGTGACTCCGTTGTTACTAATAATTTTCAAAATAATTAAGCTATTAATCTAAATCAAAGTTTATTGTGTAGTATTTTTTTTTCATATAGACTATTTGCAAACTGTTTTTATCACACAAGTCAGGCTTTCCGAAAATACTATTAATATACACACTATCAACTATAATATAAAGAAAATTAATTATTAATTTATTTATCCTTAGGAATGAATTTCTTTTATTATTAAAAAAACCAACTCATACACCTACAATGTAAATACACTAATAATTTTAAAAATCAAATAAATAAATCGTCTTCACACTCTACCCCGCACATAACAGGGTAGGCAGAGGGAACCTAGTGTTAAGACACTCCGTTCCACTTTCCGCCGAGTTCTGGAGGCATTGCATGTTGAGTGGCAGAACTCACCGCCGCGTTTTGCCTCGACACCATAGCGAAGAAATGGAAATATAAATTTAAGTAAATATTTCATCTTCTCGATGATGCTCGAATCCACGACCAGTGAGTTTTAAAGTCATACTTTATGCGCTACTGCGCCACGACTGGCCTCGGCCACTGGCCTAAATAATTTTATTTATTTTTTAATTAAACTCACGTAAATACCACATTTTTAAAATATCATTAATAAAAAATAAGCTAAAATAACGTATAGGTACATGTATTCAAATTTCATTAAACCCCAAAATACGAACGTCTTATGCGTAATCAAATACCGCAGTATTGTATTTCCCTTCGAACATGACCAAGCGAATGAATGAGTTACTATAAACAAGCAGAACGTGTAGTTACAACAGATATGTATTGATGCGTGTAAGCAATACAAAATCAGTTTTGTATTCCTTACTATTTGCGTAATATTGGTATTGTATTTTCTAAAGTGAAAATAGAACCCACTACCCCTCCAGAACAAGTTTGTGCCCCTGCGCCATATCAAGTCTCAGTTAGATAAGTATTTGTACATAACTGAATAAGAAAATTAAGAGTTATATAAACTTTTCTTTATAAATTAAATTTAGTCTAAAAATTGTATCTGTTTGCAGTTAAAGAAGCAATTCAGCGGTTTAGTTGGATTCAGTTCAGTTGGAGCTCAGCTGTTCAGCAACAACATAGGGAGCCGCATTGAGTTCTGCCATAAAACAAATAACGTCAAGAATGAGTAGGGAACGCATTATTTTTACACCTAAACAGTGCTTTTCCTAGGTAAAAAAGAAGTAGCTTTATACAAGATACAACGTGAAATAAAAAATATATAATTATTACAACATGACACTTTTAATGGATTTGCATAAATCCATTCCTGATGAATCCATGTGCGATTTACGAACTGTTTTAGTGTAACTGAAATTCATTAATAGTTCGTTAGTGCGGTATTTTGGTGGAATCGTAACGAGAGTGTATCGATTAGTTGATTAGTGCGGCCTAATATTATTAGTTTTGATATTGCCCTAAAATCCAGTTCGCCGAGCGCAGCTGAAATGATAATGGGATTTCCATTAAAACTACTAAATTTGACCACATCGCGGTAGTGAAACGTGTTTGATTGAACGATTATTTATGTTATGTAGATTTTTTTTTCAACAGTCTTACGCTGTAGCACACTAATATCAAGGTAGGCGGTTGTGGATTCGATTCCCACTTGAATTTTTCTCATTTCGTCGCTCTGATAAAATGCGAGTAAAAAAACAAAATGCGGGATTGAATTTGCCACTCAACACGCACTATTTCAAAAATGATGCAAATAGTAGGAACACTATATGCAGCGTATACAGCGATAAAGCGTAAAGTTAATATAGTAAAACATTATGGAGAGATTTGTCACTATATTTTTCCATGTGGAAATATTTCATGTCATTTCCACAGCACTTTCTCGCGGGAATCAACATTTGTCAAATGTTTGTATTATGTTCATGTTTATAGTTTTGATTTGATTTGTTTTCTTTTTATAACTAAGAGACTGACAGATAACCCACAGACCATATTAGTGGACATAGAAAGTTAAAATTTACTACGTAGATAGCTTGGGTAGTCTAGGAAGACCAAGATAAGATTTCACGAAACTCCTGCAAAACAAAAAATAGCATGATTTTACAGTTTACATCTTAAAATCCAAGCAAAAAAAGTTGAGTTAAAAGATTATTATGCATTATGAATCATTGAAATATTTAAAATTGGCCTTTTTAGTTTACTTTTAAATTTACATGTAACTTGCAAGTCAGTTAGCGAAGTGCAGTGCTGATAAATTTTCTAAATTACATTTATTAATCAAAAATTCATTTTTGCAGCAATATTTTATAAATATATAGTATATTTGTAATTAAATTGGAATATGCTAATATTAAAACGCCAGTATCGATACCGACATCATTCAATATATCAGTCGACTAGTGACGTGTTTGAGTATCACTTTAAGTCAAGTTCGCTGTCAAATGGAGTAATTTACTGTTAGTGTATTATCGTTTTAGCGTATTGAGGTATGTTAGAAAACAGTCTATTTGATGGATAGTATAAATATTTTATATATATTTATTCGTCTTTATAAACGTATATGTATTATATTATACTAGCGGCCCGCCCACGGCTTCGCCCGCTTAAAATACATGATTATTGATTTAAGCAGAATTGATTGACAACTATAATAAAATAAAATAAATAAATAAATCAGCTTCTCGCTGTATCCCGCACACAGCAGGGTAGGCAGAGGGAACCTAGTGTTAAGACACTCCGTTCCCCACTTTCTGCCGAATTCTGGAGGCATTGCGTGTTGAGTGGCAGAACTCAACGCCGCGCTTAACCTCGAC
>JAATLQ010035506.1:0-29643 GCA_013421005.1 Heliconius erato x Heliconius himera
ATGCTAAAAATAAATTAATTTCATACAGTAGTTATCGGTATTTTAAGTAATTTACATTTTTCAGTTTTTATTTTTTTTAAATAAAACTATAATGAAATTCGGAATGAAACCCAAAAAAAATGTACCTTGGGACCCTACGCTAATACCATGCAAAAATTCATCAATTTCTGTCCAGTAGTTTTTGCGTGATTGACGAACAAACAAACAGACAGACAGACAGACAGACAGACAGACAGACAGACAAGAATTCTGTTGAGTGGTTTTTTAGGTTCTATAATCGACATATAAACCGACCTAATTTTTATTTTTTTTATATCTTTCATGTACAGAATTGACTTTTCTATCCTTTTATTATATATAGAGATAGAGATTTTAGAAGAGAATTTCATAATTCAAGAGCAAAAAGTATACTAGTGAAAAATTAATTAATACAATACTTATTCAGAAGTGTGGAATAACACTTTAAAAATGTTTAAAAAATAATTAATACAAATCAACTATATTTCTTGGGTAATACCCTATTGACAAGCCTTATTTACTTTATTATTTTTGTAAAATTTTAATATTGTGATGATTCACAACAAGTGAATCTTAGTATTTTAAAAATATATCCACTTTTAATGTCTTCCTTATTGATATACTTAATAAAACAACGGTTACTTTATAAGGTTTATGGCTATTAGCTACTAACTTTTAGTAGCTATCTCAGATCAGTCTTAAATAAGACCCCACAAGATGAATGAAAGGAATTCACAAATAAAATATTCTATTTCATTCTATTCAGCTTTACGCTGTATCCCGCACGCAGCGAGGTAGGCAGAGGGAACTTAGTGTTAAGACACTCCGTTCCCCATTTTCCGCCGAACTCTGGAGCATTGCGTGTTCACTGGGGGAATTCAAAGCCGCGCTTAGCCTCGATACCAGAGCGAAGGAATAAAAATATAAATTTAAATAAATATGAAATATTGTTTTCCTCGAGTGGGAATCGAACCCGCGACCAGTCGATTTTACAGTCACACTTTGTGCCCATGCGCCACGACTGGCCTCATAAATAAAATAAGCTATAACCATTTTACTATGTCCCCATGGTTCAATAGCTTCGACTTGCGTCTTAACGTTTTCTGTAGATTCTATTCTGCGACGAAGAAATTAGGATGTGGGATAAAAATGAGTGGTGGATTTCGTCTTTCATGCAAGGTACAGGACAAGGTACTAATGGAAATTTAATGGAATCAAACGCTATTTACTATATAAACATGAATAAATATGGTAAACTAAGTGATTCCTTACAACAGTTACAGTTCTAATATTAGGAATTTAAAAGAATATTTTTGGGCACTCCAAGTTGTACTCCAAGCAATCATGAATCGAATTTAGAGAAACTAGTATATTCTGAGCATAGAATACCCAGCTTCTCCTTTCCTTTTCCCTTTCTATGCATATTATGGGGGGCTAATGAATTTATTTTCATTTTCTCATTGTTGTAATTTGTATTAGCTTTGCGGCGTAGAGTTCCGCCACTCAACACGTGTTGACTAAAATCCAACTAGAAAGTGGAGAACTAAATATCTTAATAATAAATTATTTCTGTTTATTCTGTTACACCAGATAAGCACGAAGCTGAAACAATAGAGGCCAGTCGTGGTGCAGGGGCACAAAGTGTGACTGTAAAACCGACTGGTTGTAGGTTCGATCCCCACTCGAGTAGATGAAATATTTACATAAATTTATATTTCCATTTCTTCGCTCTGGTGTCGAGGACAAGTGCGGTGTTGAGTTCTGCCACTCAACACGCAATGCCTCCAGAATTCGGCAGAAAGTGGGAAACGTAGTGCCTTAGGTTCCCTCTGCCTACTCTGCAGTGTGCGGGATACACCGTGAAGCTGATTTGATTGATTGAAACAATATAAATTGACAGTTTTGCCGGATAAAGCAACACAACGATACCTGTAATATAGAGATTTATCGTTTCATATGCTTTATTAAGATGAACGAATATGAAAATAAAGCATTACATAAAACCCGACACATACTCGTAACTCGGTGGTTGTCTGGTTGTCTAATGGAAACCTCATCGATCACACTGTTGCATTCAATTTGTTATGCAACGTATATATAGCAATACTGTCGTTAGTCTCTATAATCTTGTTTACCTTCCTGTAGCTATTTACATATTGGCCCCTCTGAATAGCGTACTCATTTTTTAACATTAAGATTGTTGTTTTTTTTTGTTAAATGTTGTAGGTAGCTGTTAATATGTTGTTATGTATATTCTTGTATTAAAATTATGTAATTTTTTTTATTGTTTTTAATTTTAAATGTTTTTTTGAGTACTTATTTAGAAAACGTATAAAGAATTTGAATGTAGCGGGACTCGAACCCGCGCCATACGTTCTCATCAAGCTACGTCGAAATTTTTATACGTTTTCTAAATAAGTATTTTTCTTTTCTAAGTGTGGAATGACATTTTAAAATGTAAAAAATGATTTGTTGAGTGTTTGACTTGGTGGTTACATATATATAATGTATAATTTATAATGTTGCAGAATCAGACATAGAATGATTCTATTCTCTTGTGAGTTGAATTAAAATTAAATGAGATTCACGCTGTATCCCTCAGATAGCATGGTAGATGGAGGGAACCTAGAGTTAATACACTTCTTCCCCCACTTTCCGTCGAATTTTTCGAGGCATTGCGTGTTAACGTTCTACTCCCTTGTCTTAGTACCAATCCTGTTCACCTCATTCCCTAAAAACTTAACTTCAACTTCAAAATAAATCGATACTTATACGTAAAAGTAAATAAGTACAAATAAACACTATAAATAAGAGCATTGAAGCAAAACTGAAATACTCGTATTATTTACTACATTAAAATGGGAACAGCTAATAGTTTTTAGTAGTTCCTGCTCACTTATCAGTTTTCTGTAAACTTCAACAAGCGTCTTAAACAGTGCCTATCAGTACATTTATCATCTGTACTACAATTTGTACATGAACGGAGTCGTATCTCAGAACTAAAGAAAACGGTACCATGTCCTATCCGTTCCACTTACGCCTGGCTAGTGGCTAGTGGCTAGTGGCTACTATCAGATGGTAACGTAACGGGATATATCTTGCTTACAATTATTACTATCAATATATGTTTCTTGGAATCGAACTCATAAAATATTCACGGCGTCAAGCAATTGAAACCGTTTTACCTCGTTTTAGTCGCCTATAAATAATACACTGTATTGGTCTGCACTATTAAAGAGATAAATATGTTTTGAATCCAGACGTTCTTGTCAGTTTCTACCATTATTCTTTACAAATGATTAAAATCAAATAAATCAGCTTCACGCTGTATCCCGCACACAGCAGGGTAGGCAGAGGGAACCTAGTGTTAAGACACACCACTCCCCACTTTCCCCAGAATTCTGGCATTGCGTGTTGAGTGGCGGAGCACAATGCCGCGTTTTGCTTCAACACCAGAGCGGAGAAATGAAAATATAAATGTAACTAAATATTTCACTTTCTCGAGTGAGAATCGAACCCACTACCGGTCGATTTTACAGTCATACTCTGTGCCCCTGCGCCACGACTGGCCTCAAATTATTGTCTTAGTATTTGAATGGTTATGAAAATATTTTCAAATTAAAATTCTTTTAATACGCCCCTATATAGCAAATAGGTACTAAAATTACTTGAAACGTCTCAATTTCGTGATCTAACAACGTGATACGTGTATTTGCAATAAATATATTAAGCCATAGTCCATGTGTTAGGTTTCTTGCCACGCCTGAACGCGCATTTCGGGCAGCGCTATACGGTGTCCGCGACGGAAGCCCTGTCGGAATTCCAGAGGTCGCAGTTAAATCAGAGAGCTGCACGTAATCAGCTAGAACGAGTGGTTGATTTGCAAGCGGGGAAAGGACAACCTTGGGACTTAATAGATAGATTTGTGAGTTTGATTATATTTAGAAAACTTTATAAGAAGAACGAAAGAGAAGATTGGATGATGAAGAATGTAAGAGAAGAAGTTAAATGCAATGGAAGAAAATATTGTAAACTGAGAATATGAATAACTGAGAATATGAGAATCATAAATTTTAAAGAAATTTGTAATTTTTTCTACAGTCAGCGACAGCAGAATTTAAACTACCGCTGGTGGTAGTGAGGCCAGAGTGTGCAGGAATATTAAGAGATGTGCCAATGGATGAACCCCAATTATCACCACCTTCTCACTCCGTTAGCCCCTATTTTATGGAGAATAGCGATCCCAATAAATATATCAAGAAAGGTTTAAGATTTTTTAAGCAAATTATATATAAGGCTCTTTTCATCGTACTATTAAAAATTATTAATTAAATGTTACTGTCATTATGACAGTAGTATTTTTAGATTGACATATTTAGGTTTGATAAAATTTTATTTATGAAATTCTCTAAATATTAGTTTCTTATTGTATTACTATGTCATATGGACGAATTCATCAATCTTTCGTTCAAAATCAAATTTACGGATATAATCCCGCTGACTCTATTAGTAAGTGATTCGATTTCCGTTGTGATTCTCATAGCCATTGTTTTATTTGCGTTTTTTTTCAATGGCCTGGTCTCTAAGAATGATTGATTTTTTTTATAAGGCGATGGAAGTGTACGTAGTCGCGTACATTTCGGTCGATAATTTAATATGAAAAAGCCATTCCGTAGATAAATAAATAGATAAAATATTTGCTTAATATTCCGTCAATATATTTTGAACATAAATAGGAACCCTATTATACATAATTTTTATTTCCATTTAGTATTTTAAAATGTATATATTTCAGGATTTGCGGGACATGTACCTTACGGATTCCAACGATTTGGCGATTCTTCGAAGAAACTAACAAACTCTGCTCTTTGTGATTTTTCATCTAACTACAGGCGAAGACAAAGTACTGAATGGGCCCCAGTAAACGTAGTAAAGTAAGTGAATAGTACAGTTTATATATATTATAGTAAGTAATATAGTTATAATTTAATAGTATAGTTTCGAACTAAATTAAAAATATCCTTACCCTTTTTTATACTCGAGATTTTAGGTTTTTAAATGATAAGTATTTGTATTATAAAATTATTGAACGTTTCACGTATGTGACAGCTGACATTGCTCCAAACATTACGTCACGTGTGACGTTATTGTGTTGTCATTTGTCAGGTTGCGAATATTCTGAAACGCGTTTTCTAAACAATTTGTCGTATATAATAAAGTAACAAAAATGGCAAAGAAAAAGCTTATGCCTAATCTCTCGAAAGAGGAAAAAATGGTGATCGTTATATCTGAGATCATACAAGAGTTATTGATAGCTCACCGTCAAGGTAAAGATGTTAACCTAAACAAGATGAAGACTAGAATTGCGTCCAAATATGGATTGGGAACATCGCCAAGGCTGGTTGATATTATAGCTGCAGTGCCAGCAGATGCAAAGAGTATTCTTCTACCCAAATTGAAAGCTAAGCCTATTCGTACGGCGTCCGGTATAGCTGTAGTCGCCGTGATGTGTAAACCTCATCGTTGTCCTCATATTAATTTCACTGGTAACATATGCGTCTATTGCCCTGGCGGTCCTGATTCAGATTTTGAGTACTCCACTCAAAGTTACACTGGATATGAGCCCACATCTATGAGAGCTATAAGGGCACGCTATAATCCATATCTTCAAACCCGTCATAGGGTGGAACAACTTAAACAGCTTGGTCACAGTGTTGATAAAGTAGAATTTATTGTGATGGGTGGCACATTTATGAGCTTGCCAGAAGATTATAGGGATTATTTTATAAGGTAAGTTATCTTTATTTTGTTAATACATATAAAATAATATTAAAATGTTGTAGAGTAAAACATTTCTTTTTACTTTAGTACATTGACACAGTGGGGCAGCATATGTGGATGTGTTCTATTTGAAGAAATTAATTATTTTCATACCAATTTCTTTTGTAGTGGACAAAATGCAACATTGAGTTCCTCCATTCCAATTTGTCTCAAATTTGCCTATATTAAGGAGAAAAGAGTGTCACAGTGTTGATAGTAGAGCTTTTCTCTGTTATATACAGGACTAACCATAAAGTTGAAACAGAAATCATTTTACATTTATATAATGAATTTTTAGGAATCTTCATGATGCCCTATCAGGTCACACATCAAGTTCTGTGGCAGAAGCAGTGAAATATTCAGAAAGAGCAAAAACTAAATGTATTGGTATCACAATAGAGACTCGCCCAGATTATTGCTTGCAAAGACATATGAGTGATATGCTTAATTATGGTTGTACAAGGTAATTTATGTAAATATAAATAATAAAATTAAAATCTTTGCTATTATTATTCAAAACAATTATAAATAATAGCATGATTTTTATAAACCAAAATTATAAATGATTTGGTGGTTTATTATACACAGAAATAATAAAATATAATAAAGACTAAGAATAAAGACTCTAATCTAATTTGAGGCCAGTTGTGGCACAGTGGTACACTGCATCTGTAAAATTGATAGATTGTGGGTTTGATAACCACTCAAGAAAATAAAATATCTAATATTGATATTTCATTCCTCTAATATCAAAGCAAAGTTTGGTCTTGAGATCTGCCACTCAAAAATATTTTACAAAATACTATGTTTACTGTAGGTTGGAAATAGGTGTGCAATCTGTATATGAAGATATAGCTAGAGACACAAACCGAGGTCACACAGTGAAGGCTGTATGTGAGAATTTCAGTCTTGCTAAAGATGCTGGATATAAGGTATAATGCTTTAAACTTAATTGAGTTACTTTCCACATTTAATTTAACAAAATGTGAAATTCCATAATAATTAATAATTTTTAGGCCATTTGTGGCGCAGGGGCACAAAGTGTGGCTGTAAAATCAACTAGTTTTTACATTTATATTTTCATTTCTTTGCTCTGGTGTCTAGGCAAAGCACGGCGTTGAGCTCTGCCACTCAACACGCAATGCCTCCAGAACTCGGCGGAAGTCTGTGAAAGTTTGTTTTATTAATAATTGAAATGTAAAAACTTCAATTATTATTTATTTTGGAATACAAAATATAGCGTAGTAGCTATATTTATTTCATCATGACTTTCTACTTATAATTTAGAATTTGTATTCATTTTTAATTTTTTTATAAAATGATTGGTTTTTTATCTATATTTTTTATGAAGTGTATAAAAGGCTTGTCAGTTTACTCAAAAATATTTTTTCTGATTTATTTTAAAATACCTCCTGAGTGAGAGGATATTTCTATTTTTATATATTATTCATAAAATAAATTTTCAATTAGATTGTAGCACACATGATGCCAGATCTACCAAATGTGGATTTCGAAAGAGATGTGGAACAATTCATGGAATTCTTTGAGAATCCAGCATTCCGAGCAGATGGTCTAAAGATCTATCCAACACTTGTGATAAGAGGCACGGGTTTATATGAGTTGTGGAAGACAGGAAGGTATAGAAGTTATCCGCCGTCTACTCTGGTTGATCTGATTGCAAAGATATTGGCATTGGTTCCACCATGGACCAGGGTTTACAGGTGACAGAAAAGATTCTTTTTTTTATTTATATAATGTTTGTTTGATCAATGTTTGTTCAGCCATTTTTTCAGACCAGAGGTCAGTTGAGGCCACTCGTGGTGCAGAGGCGTGTGTGAGTGTGTGACTGTAATCGCGACTGGTTGTGGATTCGATCCCCACTAAAAAAAAATGAAATGTTTAAATTTATATTTTTATTTCTTTGCTCTGGTGTCGAAGCAAAGCGCGGTGTTGAGTTCCGCCACTCAACACGCAGTGCTTCCGAAATTCGGCGAAATGGGGAGTGGAGTGTTTTAGAATACGTTCTCTCTGGTTACCTTGATGTGTGCGGGATACAGCGTGGAGCTGATTTTTTTTTATTTAGTCAGTCAGTCTGTTGTGGATCAAGAGCACAAACGTGCAAAAGTTGTGGGTTCGATTACCACTTGAGAATAAAATATTTAATATTTTCGTTTACCTCACTCTGGCGCGCACTCTCAATCAAGGCACAATGCTTGGCTTTCTTACTCCTTTTCTGTTCATTTTACATATACATTGATTTTATGTTTTACTTTTTTGTATAACGGGGTAATCAAACAAAATGTAGTTTTGAGACACTGTTCGCCACTTTCCACCGATTTTTCGTCACATTGTCGTTACATTAGCTAAATAATAAAAAAAATATTACATTTTTTTTCTTAAAACGTTAATATCAATTCCATATAGAAATATATGTATGTAATAACATAAGTCTAGTTCTAAGTAATATCTATAGAAAAAGTATTAAAAGAAATGTAAATATAACAAAAGGTACGGACCATAAAGTCTGTAGTGAAAGTAAGAATTAAAATAAAAAAAAATATCAATTCCAGAGTGCAACGCGACATACCAATGCCTTTAGTATCATCAGGCGTAGAGCACGGCAACCTCAGGGAGTTAGCGCTGGCTCGTATGGCGGACCTCGGCACGGACTGTAGGGACGTGAGGAGCAGGGAGGTCGGCATACAGGAGATACACAACAGAGTTAGACCTTATGAGGTATAGCGGCCTTTACCAATTTACCAACTTATCAAACTATCAACTAACCAATTGTGTGTTGCGAGTAGCGGAACTCAACGCCGCCTTTTGCTTCCCTTTTTGGTACCAGAGCGAAGAAATAAACATATTTAATATATCATCCTAGTGGGAGACTCACAACATTCGCGTTTATTGAGCCTTGTGCCCCTGTGCCTCAACGGCCCTAACACTTTAAAATATATTAAAATTATAAAAAAAAACTAATTCAAATTAATTTTTTACTTTAATTTTTGTATAGTAAATAGAAATATATAAGTATCAACAAATACGTAAATTGTTCTTTAAATATTTACTTTAAAGTAATTAAAATATTATTTTCCATTTTACAGTTTTTGTTTAAGTTTTTGGCAACATTGTTTATTAACTTTTTTCTTACCAGAGCGAGAAAATTTAAAATAATTTAAATATACTAATTTATCCGAGTGGGGAGTCGGTGTGGTTTACATTCAGACATTGTCTCATTACTTTTTATTTTTTTTTAATATTTATTAATAATTTGTTTTTCAGGTGGAATTGATAAGACGTGATTACGTAGCAAACGGCGGATGGGAAACCTTCCTTTCCTACGAAGATCCAGATCAAGATATTCTAGTGGGCCTTCTAAGATTGAGGAAGTGTGCCAAAGATACGTACAGGCCGGAATTGAAGCCGGGCCCCAAGGCGAAGTTTAAACAGTGTAGTATTGTTAGGGAATTGCATGTTTACGGGTCCGTTGTGCCGGTGGGTACTTTTTATATGTTTTTTTCTATGTAAAAAAAATCAGTTTCACACTGTATCCCGCACACAGCAGGATAGGCAAAGGAACCCTAGTGTTAAGACAATCCAATCCCCACTTTCCACCGAGTTCTAGAGGCTGGAGTTCATTGCGTGTTGAGTGGTGGAACTCAACGCCGCGTTTTGCCTCAACACCAGAGCGAAGAAATGAAAGTATAAATGTAAATAAATATTTCATTTCCTTGAGTGGGGATCGAACCCATAATCGAATCGGTCTCTTATTTTCTGTGTCATATTTACATTTTTGAGCTATATTGAAGTTTGGGACGTAGCGTCTTGTGGAGTTCTCTAATTCATACTAAATTGCCCATTTTTCATTTGTTTTTGATCCAACCTCATTCTAGTGATGTTGTTTTATATGAGAAATAATGAGAGTCAAGAGAAGTCATACTAAAGAAGAGTCATATTCCGTGCTTTTATTGTTGCATGTATAACTGATACTGATCTCATACATCAGACCGATGTAGGATTGAGAGCGAATTGTGATTGAATAGTATGGCATGTAGTTAAATTAATTAACAAAAAAACTATAATATGGTTGCACAATGATATGTCTTACTTTAACTTAATTAAATAATATTTTTCTTTTCTTTATTTATTGTACCTTCAATTCTATATATTACAGGTTAATGCGCGTGATCCAACTAAATTCCAGCACCAAGGTTTTGGAATGCTCCTCATGGAGGAAGCTGAAAGAATAGCAAAAGAGGAACATGGATCTGATAAAATAGCTGTTATTTCTGGTGTGGGCACTAGAAATTATTATGCTAAAATCGGATATCATTTGGAAGGTCCCTACATGGTCAAGATGATTTGAAAATTTTAAACATTTTGTATATAAATAGTTATAGTTATTTTATATATGGCTGTTTTATTTTACCTTTATGATTGTTAGGTACCTAACATATAACAAAATAATCTACATGTAAAAAGAGATATTCTCTTGTATAAAAAAATATTAGTTATAGAGGACCATGTGGGCTTTAGGAATATTGCATGTAATTTATACATTGGACAAAATAGCAGTAATTTCTAGTGTGAGCTCTAGAAATTTTTATGCTAAGATTGGATATTATTTGAAAGTCACTTATATGGTCTGGTCATATGAATGAAAATTGTGATGATTTGAAACATTTTGTACATAAATAATTATTATATATATTAGTATTTTTATTTAGACTTCAAAAAACAGCTTCACGCTGTATTCCGCACACAGCAGGGTAGGCAGAGGGAACATACTGTTAAGCTACTCCGTTCTCCACTTTCCGCCGAGTTCTGGAGGCACTGCGTGTTGAGTTGTGGAACTGTTGAGTTTAGTCGCGTTGGCCGTGCTTTGCCTCGACACCAGAGCGAAGAAAGAAAAACAGAAATGTAAATGAATCCTCTCTAGTAGGGATAGAATCTACAGCCAGTCGCGTAAACTGGCATGAAACGTCTCCGCTCCGCTCGCTCTTCTAGACTTTTCATTCTGATTATTTATTGGTTACAGAATAGTGCGTGACATTGTTCTTTTTTTGCTTAGTTAAAGTAGTAGTTGGAAAGTTAATTTTTATAGTTAAGTGTAGAAAAATATTCTGAATCTGTCACATTTTTTTGTACTGTTTTTACATTATTCTTTTAAAAATGTAAAACTAATTTCATGTTTATTTTTTATGCATGATATCTAAACCCGATATAGTATCGAATACGTGTTTACATACAGATGTAAAGAAAATATTTTAATTTAATATTTTACTAAAATGACATTAAATAAAATACACTTTCATATCCATTTCAGACCCGATCCTCCCCTATCCATTAATCCCACGGAAATCTACCATAAGCACGTGGGCATGTTGCCCAACTACGCCGGCCACGTGCCTGGCAACACTTTCCGGTTGGTATAATTGCATTTAGCTTCATTTTTTTTTCAGCTTCACGCTGTATCCCGCACACAGCAGGGAAGCACAATCTGATGTTAAGACACTCCGTTCCTCCAAATTTTGGAGGCATTGCGTATTGAGAGGCGTAACTTAACGCTGCGCTTAGCCTGGACAGAGCGAAGAATTGGAAATATAAATTTAAATAAATATTTAATTTTGTCGAGTAGAGATCAAACCCATAACCAGTCGCGTTTACAGTCACACTTTGTGCCCCTGTGCCACCGCTGGCTTCATATTGTATTCAAAATAATAAAAACCTAGTATTAAGACAATTTTCCGTCTAAATTTAAGACATTACGTTTTAAGTGGAGGAACTTAACACCGCGCTTCTAGCTCGACACCAGAGCGAAGAAATGACAATATTAAATACTTCATTTCCTCGAGTGGGAATCGAACCCAGAATAGAACAGAAATAAAACAGAATAGAACCTAGAATAGCGGAAAGTGTGGAGCCGAGTGTTGACACACTGCCTATTCTGTTCCATGCGGGATACAGCGTGAAGCTGAAAAAATATATATGAAAGGGAACATTAAAAGATCTAAAATAATATGTTACACTAAATAATGTAACATATTATGTTGCTTTCAGTTTTCGTAAAAGTAATAATATTTTTTTTAATTTATATTGAAAAATGAGTTTTTTTTATAAAGAAAATCATATTGTTATATATCTTGACACTATTCTCAATTTTTGACAAATGATAGTGACATTTTTTCTTATTATTTTTAATTTAAATTGGCGGTATCTTGTGCTACACTAATCTAGTTTCATTTAGGAATCCCTATCGTATTAAACACTCTTCCGTATAAGAGGCGAACCCACAACCATCACGTACCTTAGAAACTTGTCTACCACGTCACTATGGAAAAAGTGAAGAAGCAAGATTACTTTAACATTTTTTTTGATTAAAACAATAAAAATGTTTAATTAATATTAGATAAACATTATACAATTTTCTCTACAATAGATTTGGAAAAACTTATGGCAACGATACGAGAGACGCGAAAAGATGGCTGCGTGGAGACTTCACATCTTAAAAAGGATTCTTTAATGCTCTTTTATGATCCTTTTTTGGTATTGAATTTGAATTTTCAATTTATATTGGAATATTACTTTACGAAAATTATAGTACAATAAACTTCAAAATATTCTTTTATTTTTCTTTTATCTAGAAGTTAGTTCATAAGATGCCAGTGGCGGCGCAGGGGCACATGTGTGAGTCTGTAAACGCGACACATTATGGGTTCGATTCCCACTTAAGGAAATTATATATAATATTTTCAATTATACTTAGAAATTGACTGGTTGTGGGTTCGAACCTCACTCGAGGAAATGATATATTTATTTACAATTATATATATTATCTTTCCTTCGCTCTGGTGTACCAAAGACCGGCGTTGAGTTCCGCCACTCAATACCTTTTCCATAACTCTGCCTACCTTGCTTCACATTCATTTAAAAAGCCCTCAGATATCGTCAAATCGTTTCGTCAAATGTTGGTTGAAACTATCCCTCATAGTTCATTTTTTTTGAAATAGCCGTGTTTTGGGTAAGAAATAAGTTTTAGATAACAATATACAAACTTTTATTAAAATATAAACAGTATTTAAGTATTTTCTTCATACTATATTGGAAACCAGCCAATTGTGAACTTAGAATAACACAATTTAAATGTTAAATGGTTTTTTTTAAATTATAATATTCTTTATTTTACATAAGTGACACTACACTGCGTTCTCCACTTTATTGTCTATTTTAGAAACATTAGTACTGAGTCCCGCCACTACAACACATACGCACATTTAAAAAGTCAGCAGAAAGTAGGGAACCGAGTGTCTTAACACTAGGTTCCCAGGTTTCCTTTGCTATGTGCGTGCTACAATATAAAGCAAAAAAACATCACATATAAAAGACAGCTTTACCTCTTATCCCGCATAATAGTGAAGGCAGAGAAAACCTAATGTCACACCCTTTTCCAGTGAAATAAAAAAAAATACATTTTTTTTTCATTACAAATCGTAATAAAAATAAATTTACATTTTATACAAAAGAAATCTTATTTAAATATAAAGTTATAAAACATATTCAATATATTATAATGTATGTGTATAGAGTACATATTATATTTAATTTTTCTTAGCATTCCATTCCTTGAGTAGTTTTTCAGTTAGTGCCAGGTTTTCGTCTTTCTGTAAACAAGATACATATTTTTGTTAATATTTTAAAAAGTTCATTAATTTATATTTATTAAGTTTTAATAAAATAAATTAAAAAAAATACGAAGCGAAAAAAGCCTTCTTAGAGAAGTACTAGTAAAATATGGAAGAAATAGATAAAAAAAACATTTTTAACATTTTTAAAGTGTTATCCACACAAGAGAGAATGCTTTTTATTAAATATTTTCAACCCGCGCCACCTTCCAGGAGGCGCGGGTTCGAGTCCCGCTACGGTAAAATTTTTATACGTTTTCTAAATAAGTATTTAAAAAAACATTTTTAGATGTAGTCATACAGCTTATTTGTTTAGGGCTACGGGTTCAAAACAACATAAAATAAGTTCTTGTACCAATTACTCAAATGATAGTTGTTTCTAAAACAAATATAAAGCGACTGTTACTTTCTCAATATAAAGAGCGCCATTACTTTTCAAAATATATTTAATGTTAGTTAATATCGAAGAACGATGATTAGTATTTTCTTTTGTTTTAGCTTCATGTTGTATTCCGCACATAGCAGGAGTGGGCAGAGGGAACCTGGGAACCTAGTGTTAAGGCTCGTATGTGGTAAAAACTCACGATGTAGAAATACTTCATAGGAGAAATAATTCATATTTTTAAAGACAGGCACAATTTATAAAATCTTATAAATAATTTAAGTTTTCATTTAAGGCCAGCCGTGGTGGAGAGGTACAAGACACTGTAAGCCAGTAGCATTCACAGTTGTGAGTTTGGTTCTTAAATATTTAATATTTTCATTTCCTGGGGTGGGAGTCCAACCCACACAAAGAGAGGGGAACGGAGTGTCTAAAAACTAGGCTAACTAAGTTCCTTCTGCCTTCCCTGCCATGTGCGAGATACAATGTGAAGCTAATCCAAATTTCACTTACTTTTATAAAACAGAATCTCGCAAAGTTCTCGCCGAGATGTTTATGCTGTTCGGAGTAAAACGCCGTGGGCGGTATCGTTAGTATACCGGCTTCTTTTGCAAACTTCTTAGTGAATCTATAATCTTTATATTTATCTGGCTCTGATGAGAGGTCTATTTTGTTTTCTGTAAAAATTTGAAAAAAAAAATATATAAATACTTTAGAAATTGTCATTTAATATTTTAAAATAGTTTATTTTAGGATAGTAAAAAAGAAAAGATCTTAATCTAAGTATTTTTATAAAAGGTTTCTTTTGTGAAATGTTTAAACAATTATATTACTATTTCTTTTTCAGCTTTACACTTTATCCTTCAATAAAAAAATATTCTTGATAGAGTCGACGAACGTGCATAAAATATTAAAAGAACAAGGCAACATTTAATATACTTTTTTAATATACTATTTATTTAAAAAAAAACTCAAAACTCAAGAAAAAAATAAATATTTCCTTTCAAAACTTACCAAGTTTGGTCCAATCGGCCACAATGAAGTAACCACCATCGGGCACGGTGGGATTGAACCCGTTATCTCTCAACGTTTTCACCAGAAAGTCTCTTTTCCCCAACAATTCCCTCGCAAGAGATACGAAATAGCAATCGGGGGTGTTATATCTAGATAGTTCTATTTCCAACGATCGTGCTACTGCTTCCTAAGACAAGAGAATTAAGGAATAAAAAAAAAAATTGTGACATATTTCTTCATACGTTAAGTTCCACCACTTAACGCTCAATGCCTCTAGAATTTGGCGTAAAGTGGAGAACGGAAGTGTTTCGGAGACGGAGTGTCTTAATACTTGGTTATCAGGTTTTCTCTGCCTAGCCTCCGATGTACGAGACAGCTTGAAGCTAAAAAAAAAAATTAATAGAGCCCTAAAAAGATTAGGGCCATGTTAGGGTAAATTGAGCAGACGAAGCCGCGAACGGGTCGCTAGTAAAATATAAGATTTTGATTTGCTACATTGATAATACAAAATTATACAATTACGTTTCCGAAATATTAAAATATTACAACTAATTAAAGAATATATTTATAATAAAGTAAAAATACTTATTTAGAAAACGTATAAAAATTTGATCGTAGCGGGACTCGAACCCGCGCCTCCTGGAAACCGACCATGCGCTCTGACCAATTAGCCATACGTTCTCATCAAGCTACGTCGAAATTTTTATACGCTTTTTTAAACATTTTTAAAGTGTTATTCCACACTTAGGAAAGAAAAATCCTTATTTTAGTATTTTATACGCTTGTTACAACTTATTTATGTTGTTAGCATCTCTGTATTGCTACTTACCTACCTACAGTAGGGCTTACTAACCGACCATGCTTCAAATTTTTAATTTGAAGCATGGTCGGTTTCCAGGAGGCGCGGGTTCGAGACCCGCTATGTTCAAATTTTTATACGTCTTTTAAATAAGTATTTTTCTTTCCTAAGTGTGGAATAACACTTAAAAAAAATTAAAAAAGTAAAAATACCCTACAGTTTTGGTTAAAATTGCAATTCAAACTCGTCGAAATGTCGTTCTGACCTACTTATTGTAATATTATGTAAGGCAATAAACAAAATTAGGTCACATTTTATGGTTTGTTAGCATTTAAATAACTCGCTCGCTAATTATTTTTCACGGTTTTTGAATGTAAATGATTGAATAATATCATATTTCCATTCTGGTCACAACACTAAGTGCAGCGTTGAATTCCGCCATTTAAGCATAGTCTTGAAAGTTGGGCGGTGCTTAGAGAAAGAGTGTCTACACTAGGTCCCCTCTGTCTATTCTACTGTATGCAGGATACAGAGTGAAGTTAAAAAAATATATTTTATTGTAAACTTGGAAAAAAAACGATTTAAAATTATCTCTTTATTACATTGCAACTAATGTTAATATTTATAATATTGATATGAGGTTCCCTCTGCTACTGTGTCCGATATACAGCCTGTAGCTGATTTTTTTAAAACAGAGTTATTAGAAAATATTAAATTTCCTTGTTCATTGAGTTACATTCAAACCAAAATCAGCCACCCATCCATCCACATCCAGACTGCTGTAACTTAACCTCACCCACCTGTACAGGAGTACAGCAAGTGTACACGCAGTTCTGATGCACCACTTGCAGGTTCCTCATGAGGGACGCTGGAGCGTACGCCCATCCTGTCTTCCAACCGGTTACTGAAAAGGTTTTGCCTGCTGAGCCCACAGTGATTGTTCTTTCCCACATTCCGGGAAGAGTCGCTGGAAAGAGAAATAACATGTTTTTAAGGTTTCGTACCTCAAAATGAAAAAACGAAACCCTTATAGGATTACTTTGTAATCCGTTCTAATGCTAAGAAACTCTGTTTTCGTTGATCAGCTAAAATCTCGATGCATTAAGTGGCGGAACTAAACGCCGCGATCTGCACTGTTATCAGAGCTAGAAAATTGAATATAATAAATAATTTATTTCCCCAAGTGTGATTAGAACCCACAACCGTCACATTTACAGTCCCATTTAAAATTGAACCCGTACCAAACTCCGTAAAACACAAAACCACTTACCAATCCGTATATGCTTGTTCGGTTCGTACACCATCCATTCATAGACCTCATCAGATAAACATATAACATTGTGTTTCTTGCACAAATTAGCTATAACTTCCAATTCTTGGGCACTAAAGACCTTCCCTAGGGGGTTGTGGGGGGTGTTTAGTATTATCATTTTAGTACGATCGGAGAATAGCGAAGCCAATTCGTTTTCATCCAACACCCAATCGGCTGATGTCATTTGAGATTTTGATGATTTCTGTGGCAAAAGATTTTTTTATATTAACAGTAGAAAACCACAATAAAGATAGAATAAATATTATAAAAAATGTATGAAAATTATAACGTAGCGGAACTGGAACTTGCGCATTTTGTAAAGCGTTTAAATTATCTTTCGATTCCAAGAAGATGTTTGAATCAGTCATTCAAATTTTATTGTTCATAAAAAGTGGTTTAGCTTTACTGTTACAATGTATTACGTAGATCAGGGGTTCCCAACCTTTTCTTGATCAAGGACCACTTTTATATCATTCTTGGTAGCAGGGACCACTATGCATGTAGGTATAATAAAAATAACTGTGATAATTAAATAGAAACTACGCCTCACCATCCCCAGTCATAAAATTAAAATTGTTCGCGGACCATATTTAGGCTTTTGCGGACCACTGGTTGGGAACCACTGACGTAGATAGATAAAAGACATATGTATATAGAATTTCTATTCTTTTCTTTTAATCTTAAAATATATAGTATTGATAAGCCAAAAGAACATACATTTATTTATTTTTAAACAATTTTAAAGTGTTATTTCACACTTAGGTAAGAAAAATACTTATTTAGAAAACGTATAAAAATTTGAACGTAGCGGGACTCGAACCCGCACCTCCTGGAAACCGACCAGGCGCTCTGACGTACACCTTAGTGGTGAGACACTGAGTGTTGGCAAGGCGGAACTCAGCACCACACTTTTACTAATATGACTGAGAAAAAAAAATTTACATTCCCCCTAAATGGGGACTGAATCCTCAACCATCAAGCCAAAATCGCTTTTCGGTTGCACTACGATGGTCTTTGTAATTATGTTTTAGGCATCATAAGTTTAAAATTTAAACGTAATATTAATTCTATAGCATTAGCAAAGTTTGAGAATAGTAAAATTTATAGTTTTGATTTAAAAAAAAAAACTTTTATTTGGATTTTTTAGAGTAGTTAAAACTGTGGTTTCATTTAAAGTGGTGCTGATAAAAACACTTTATATAGAGGTCGTGGTGCAGGGGCGCGAGCGTGCGACGGTAAACGCGACAGGTTATAGGTTCGATTCCCACTCAAGGAAATTAAATCTTAATTATTTTAATTTCCTAGCTTGGTAACAAGGCAAAGCGCAGCGTTGACATTCGACTCAACGCCTCCAGATTCTACTTAATTCTTTCTTCTGGAAAATAGGGGGACGGAAATGTCGTAAAGTATCTTAGTGTCTTAAGTTATAAGGTAAGTGTCCATGGTTTCGGCAGTTTAAGGCTCTTACAACTTCAAACTATTTTAAATATATTATTAAAGGTTATATGAATTTGCAAATTTTTGTGTGATCAAAGTGGGTCTTTTGGCAGTCATTTAATGTGTGAATTATGTGTTTTAACTTAAGTTTAATTTTTATATTAATTTATTTGTGGACCTCTTGTTTGAACCCTAATTCGTGATAAAATTTAGCTCTGTTTCTAAGTTCGTGAAATTGTGGCCCCTGATTCGGGATAAAATTTTTACACCGCAAGTAAGGTTAATTTATAACAAAAAAAACAAATATTTCAAGAACTTAATTATAAAAAAAATTTAATTAAAAATATTAAGATTAGATCAGTTTACGACGGCATTAAAATTTTATAATTTACAAACTAAAAATTAAAACTAAATTCAAGTTTCATTAATTGAAGCTGTGCTAGTTTGTTTTCCCTTTGATTAATTACACCATAAAATTAAGAACTTACTTATGTAATAAAAGTAATACTTCAACAAAGTATAAAACTATACAACAATAACATTAATAAAATGATAATTTAATTATTTCAAATCTAAATGATTTGGCGGCATTTTTTTTTAATCTAAAAAATTAAAAATGTTGAACTATATATCTACTACAGAGAAAACTCCTCGTAGGAGCTTTTATTTTCCTTATAACGTCTTCATAATAGTATGTGAGGATGTCATCTTTTTCTGGCCAGCGCCAATTTACACGACCAGTAATTGTATCTAAGCCACTTATAGTCCTATGACTAGGATACGCCAAAAACTTTAGATGTAAAGACTATTCTTTACATCAAAGTTTTTGGCGTATCTTCAGACACTTGCTCTCATATTTTACAACCACGTAATCGCCAGTTTTTAAAGGAATCTCCTCAGCAGGCATGTTCTCATTCATATTTTCCGTAATGTATTCATCTTCTAACGCTGAGGCGCTAGAACAGTAGCTTGTATAGTTCTTGTATGGCATTTTGTACTTTGCATATTAATGAAAAAAAAAAAAATCTTTACTTAGATCACAAGATAGGTAACCAAAGTAACTAATATTAATTAATACAAGGGAGTCAATGTGTGATTTTATGTATCACGAATTTAGGGAAAATAATGAAATGCAGAGGATCTTATTTCGTGTTAGTGATTTTGGGAATTTCCGTAATCCAATTTTTTCGGTTATTTTTAAATTATGTAAAGCAACTATTAATTATCCTGTATATTATAAAAAATACACAAATATAAATAAAAAAAGCTGATTAAAAAATAAAATTCCATTGGTAGTACCTATACGAATGTAGCTTAAAAATATGAATTCGGGCTATCTTTATAATAATATTATAGGAATTTAAATGAACAAAATATACACCGAACTTCGATCACAAGAAACTTAAACAATTAAATTAACTGTTTTTAAACTTTAAATTTAAATTATGTAAATTATTATATAAATATAAATTTAATAAAAAGTATCTAAGATTTCCTTAATTCGGTAGTAACACGAACTAGAGGACACACGTTAAATAAAATGACTGCTATTTCGTGAGTCGATTTATTGCAATTTTGAAAGAATTTTATGCTTCTTTCTACTTTTTTTTTCAATTAAATATTTAATTATAGAATACAGAACAGGATATATTTAAAGTTTTATTTGAATAACTTACCTTTGTCTTTCTACGACCTTAAGAAATTCTTACGCTACTCTTACGGCGGCAAGGAACTCAGGCACGTTACCCTGCAGTTTGTAGTCAACTCTGCCTTTCAAACGTCGCTATACGCTCAATATTGTCATTAAAATATTATTACTTATATTTTTAGACAGTTGAAATTATAAAGTTTTTTTACAAATATATACTTTACGTAAATAATACTTAAATTGCTTATTTTTTCTGCCGGAAGCAAAACTAACGAAAAGACGTACTAGCACGAAGTTACCGTCACTTACCTTACTTTTTTATTTCCAACAAACAACCAAAAAATCTTATGAAAGTTACGATAATGTAACTTTCATATTAGTAATCTTTATAAGTACACTACAGATATAAATATATATTATATATATAAAAAACACGAATGCTTTGGTGGTTTAGCGGGCGAAGCTGCGATCGGGACGCTAGTTAATAATATAATTTAATAATTTGCTCACAATTATTATGCTCAATAAAAAATATACGTAAAATAATGAAGTACTTACAGGTGCTAAAGCAATAAACTTGGGAACTCCTCCCGCAGATCTGATCATAAAATCGTAACAATCAAAGAATGGTTCTATTACAATGACTTCGTCTCCTTCGTCCACGTGGCCTGGAATAAGATTTTTTTTTAGCATCACGCTGTACACTCGGTTAAGTTTCACGCTTTATCCCGCATAAAGTAGCAGAGGGTAGACAGAGGATTGAGACAATCCGTGACCACGCACCATCCACTGTTCATTGGTGATTACGTAACCCAACGCCACATTTCGTCTAATAAGACGGAAAAATCAAAATCAGCTTCACGCTGTATCACAGCAGCACACACAGCATACAGCAGGGTAAGAAAGGCAGAGGGAATATTGTGTTAAGACACTCCGTTCCCCACTTTCCGCCTAAATCTGGAGGGGTTATGTGTTGAGTGGCGGAACTCAACACCGCGCTTTGCCTCGAGACTAGAGCGAAGAGGAAAATGTATTATAATCATTATATTTCTTTTCTGGCCCAATTTTAAGCTAAAACTGTCAATTAAATGAGCTTCACGCTGTATCCCGCCTACAGCATGGTAACCTAGTGTAAGACACTCCGTTCCTCATTTTCCGCCCAATTTTTGAAGGCATTGCGTGTTGAGTGGAATTCAAAGCCGGGATTTTACTTTGGTGCCAGATCAAAAAAATATCACTCTTAATTAAAAAAAAATAAAGCCGACAATTATGGCATCTGGCAGAATATCTAACAAAAAAAATATTTAAATAAATAACACATCCATTTTGAAGGCAAATATTATAAATATTTTCATTTCTAATATAATTATTGTGCAACATAACATATAAAAACAAACGTGAGTGCGTTACTCCCATTGACCGCTATAGATATTTGGATGTTATGGCAAAAGGTTATCGTAACTTAGGGTCGCCATCCTTCCCCTTTTCCCCGGAAGTCTCTTTCATAAGATTTTAGAGCAACGGCCGTGTTATAACGCTTTTTAGAAACAGTGTGTGTATTTTAGATTTATCTTTTACATGAGGAGCTGGTCAAAATATCGTTACATAAGTGCTTAATGAAAATAGTTTCTGTTTTAGAATAACTATACATATTTATATAATGAAATAAGTAAAATAAAATCAGCATCGCGCTGTATCTCGCACACAGCCGTGTTGGCAGAGGGAACCTAGTGTTAAGACACTCCGTTCCCCACATTCCGCCAATTTTTTCAAGACATTGCGGGTTGAGTGGCGGAACTCTCACTCGATTGAGGATCGAACCCACAACCATTGCGCACTTGTGCCACAATTATAATTATATAAGTCTTTTAAATAAATAATATTGTAATGTATTTATGGAGTACTCAACACTTTATTCCTTATAGAAGGGTAGACGTAAACATTTAGCGTCAAAACACACCATTCTCTTCTTTACGTACATCCCGTATGTAGAAAGAATTTTGACAAATTGCAGCAAAATCCACCGTCATGAGTTCTAATGGTAGTGTGGTTCAATTAAATTATTGCCCCAAATGGGAATCGAACCCAGAACCATCAATTTAGTCTAAATGTCCCTCAGTGGTGTTTATCAAATTTATTAACTGCAACTGAATCTTATTTGCTCTTTTTTTGTATTGTTGGGTTAGTTATAAAGTTTGTTATCTAGCCTGCATCTAAAAACCGGCAAATCTGTATATGCGGTGGCGTTAACATACAAGTACCAAAAAATATCCAAATAATACTGTAGTTATTCAAAATCAGAGATAACCACATGAAAACAGTAATAAAAATATTTGATTATGCATTATTAGACGCTACAGCTGGGAAGTCAGCCTAGATTGACTTATCACATGGAAAAGTGGCTTGAATAAATTATATACTTGAGGTTTTGACTTTTACTTTTTTTTGGCTTCCTAAGCTTTTGGCCATGATGTTGACTGGACAAACAACTAAAAGTAAGAAATATCATAAAATCATATCTGAACCACCATTAACAGCTAGCTAACTTCAATGTGGCCATGACTCACTGATTGCACTGTACTCTCAATTAACACATTAATTTATGTATATAATTTGTGCCACTAGTACAGTAACAGTGTAACTATTTAATAAATGTATTGCTTACCTAAAATAGCTGAAAAGAGAGCTTCATAAGCACCACTGGTTACCAATATTTCATTATTTGGATCTAATTCTTTACCAATCAACGGTGAATATACTTTAGCTAGGTTTTGTACCAATCGTGGGTGACCCTGTTAACAAATAAATATATAATGAATACTTATTTAGAAAACTTTTCTAAGTGTGGAATTACACTTTAAAAATGTTTAAAAATATATAATGAAGTTAATTTAAATTAGGTTAAATCATTTTAATAAAAAAAAACTCAAATTAAAAATCAACTTTTTTTCTTTTTTTTTATATAATGCCAGTTTAATGTTCTTCAAATTTTCAAATGTTTCATAGTGTGTTGCCATAAATCAGTGCTTGCCTTGTTACCAGAGCGAGGAAAGCAAAATATTAAATAATTCTTTCTCCTGAGTGAAAACAGAACCCAAAACCATTGAGTTACAGTCAAACACTTATGCCTCAGCTCCACAATAGTCCCTATAAAAGTAGTAGAGAACAATTCACTCACAAATCCTCTTGTGTACTGATTGAGTAAAGGATTTTCACCAATAGCAATGTCAGATAGTGCTTTCCGAACATGATCTGGTGCATGATAATCTGGGAATCCTTGGCCAAGATTAACTGCTGGCTTGTAATCAGCGGCAAGTTGAATATATTCCACCCTGGAAAATAATTTTATGATATTAAAATGTTTCTTATATGCAAAAAAGTATTTTTTTTAGTAGAGTACTATTAATA
Organism: Heliconius erato x Heliconius himera; assembly: GCA_013421005.1. NCBI lineage: Eukaryota > Metazoa > Arthropoda > Insecta > Lepidoptera > Nymphalidae > Heliconius > Heliconius erato x Heliconius himera. Next base: position 23,521 of record JAATLQ010035506.1, read on the forward strand.
AATAATAAACTAATTGTGCTACTCACAGATTCCAGCCTGCTTGGACTACAATAATGTATATTAATATTTTTTAAGCCTTTGTTGACTCTGCTATATGCAGTATAGCAGGATTTTTCTACATTCACCATTTTTATCGTTTTTATTGAACACCTCACATTATTACCAGAGCAAGGAAATCAAATCCACAATTGTGGTGTTCACAGTAAGACATTGAGTTGCTACAACATGATGGCCTCAGTTTTTCTATTCTTAAGAACGTGATTTGAAAGAAAGGCCTATAATTAATTACCCAAAAATATTCTTAGGTCAATTAGTATAAATCTAAGAATAATTCAACTTTGTAGACTAAACAAAGTTTAACTAATTTGCATTTATATGGAATTAAAGATATTATTTTAAGTATAAACTTTCATATTAAAATAAAGTTTGGTATCAAATAAAATACTTAAACATATATTATGTTTAATATAACATATGTTTTAGTATAGTAATAGTATAAATATGTTTCAACACAGTAATAGAGATAAGACTTTTTAATTATTTAGTTAAATATTTTTTTTACACCTTCATTTACATTTTAATTATAAATATACAGTGATACTATTATCAATGTTGTTCTACTTTGTATTGTAATGTTATATAATATAACAAAGACAAACGGGTTGGCAATGATTTAATAGAAATAACAGTTTTTTTTAACAGTTCACAACACTTACCACACACTTTTTTCGCCGGCACCATAGCGGGCAGGTAACTTGAATTTGTCACTCATATTTATACTCAAACTACGTTTTGTATTTATAATTTGATCTTTTACACAATTTTGTTTTATTGTACTAAGAAGACGTCTCCACCTATACATGATAAAGTAGAATATAATATTATAACAAACCACAAGAGATGCTTATCTAAATATAAACAATCTATGAAAGTGACGCGGCAAGCTTATAGTATTTTAAAATGTCATTGTATTTACGTTTCATTTAAGATTATATATAGCAAAAATCATTTACATATTAAATGATAATATGGAGTTACCTATCGCTACTTGGAAATATTTGACATATGTGACATTAGATTGTTGATTATCAAGATTTTAAAAATCGTTGAGAAATTTAAATAAAAAAATAAATGTTCATTTAAATAATAAAGTAATTGAGAAAATATTGCAAGTTTAACAAAATGAATTAAATATATAAATTATTATATAATAAATACCGGCAGAATGAATCACACCACTGCCTGTGAGCGCGGTATGTAATATAACTAAATAAGTAAATACTAAACGATTGAACTGGTACAACGGCACACCCTAACTAACGTTACGTAAGATTTATTGGTTTTAGGATTTTTTTGTATGTATGTTTGTACAATTATAAAAAAATAATTGTATTAAACAAAAACAGCTTCACGCTGTATCCCGCACACAGCAGGGTAAACAGAGGGATCCTAGTGTTAAGACACTCTGTATCCTCACTTTCCGCCGAGTTTTGGAGGCATTGCGTGTTCAGTGGCGGAACTCAACGCCACGCTTTGCCTCGACACCAGAGCGAAGAAATAAAAATATAAATGTAAATAAATATAAATCATTTCCTCAAGTGGGGAGCGAACCCACAACCAGTCGATTTTACAGTTCCACTTTGTGCCCCTGCGCCACGACTGGATTTTTTTATTTATTCCTTTTTTATTTTCAAAACGTGCTTTCAAGATTTTACTCAAATATTTGATTGTACATACTGTACTGTTGATTTAAATTCTATTGACTGAAGAGCGCCTAATATTTTTATAGAAAAATCAAGTCAAAGATCATCTATAGATAATCTCTCTATCTGGAATTAACTCTTTGACTTGATTTTTCTATAAAAATATTAGGCACTCTTTAATCAATAGAATTTAAATCAACAGTACAGTATGTACAATCAAATATTTGAGTAAAACAATATTAAATACATTTTTTTTAGTATAACGCATTTGTCCTGCACACACAGAAGTAAATACTTTTCGTTGTTTATATAAATATACTTGCAAATAAAAAATATTAAACTAATGTCACCTAAACTTATTAGAACAAAATGAAATACATAAAAAAAAGTATTCAACGGAATCACACGATTGAGTTAAAACTTGGCTGAATGTATATTATACATGTAACTATGCTATATCTTCATAGGTATCTAGTTGAATACTTTTAGTAAAAAAATCATAATAGAACTTTTTCTTTAGCGCGGAGTAGTAATTGCTAATTCTAAACGTTTTTAAATACGTGCAATCTTAAGATTTACTACACTCCTGATAGCGACTTTGCCCGCGAATTCACAGAAGCATTGCAAAAGCATGCTTATATATGTATGTAAACACAAACTTTGTAAACTCTTTCCATATAATTAGAAATGGCGCCATGTTTCATAAAATACTATTTGCTTTCTTTATATATTTTTACATTAAATAACAATAATGAAGTGCAAATTGTGCAAAAAATATAAATTTGTCATAAATTAAACAAAAATAGCAACAAAATTACGATGCAGATAAAAAAAGCTATTATAGTATTATCCTACATGTGGAATAAAATGTAAATATACCTATATTAACTAATATTGTTTTTTTAGTTGTTTTGCTTAGACAAAGAGAGAGAGTTTTTCACTTTTTACAGCCCTGAAGTTTGGCTTCCTGAACTAAAATCAAATTTGCGTTGCCGTCTGTAACTAACTTCAGGGCGACCGCATAGTCGACCAATCTGTAAATATGGTGAAATACTGTTATATACGTATTTTGTTATGTTTAAACAACGCGACGTGATAAATTATCTCTAAAGTGATGTTTTCTATTTATACTCCATTAAGTGTATTATATATTTTTTTTATTATATGTGCATATAAAACAGGCAGTCGTGGCGCAGCGGCACGAAGTGTGACTGTAAAATCGACTGGTTGTGTGTTCGATCCCCACTCGAGACGATGAAATATTTTCTTTAATTTATATTTCCATTTCTTTGCTCTGGTGTCGGGGCTAAGCGCGGCGTTGAGTTCTGCCACTCAACACGCAATGTCTCCAGAATTCGGCAGAAAGTGAGGAACGGAGTGGCTTAATATATGTTTTTTTTTTATATTTTTAGATACGCCAACATCATATATTATACAAATCAAAATCAGCTTCACCCTGTACCACGCACACAGTAGGGTAGACAGAGGGAACCTAGTGTTAAGACACTCCGTACACACTTTCCACCGAGTTCTGGAGGCATTGCATATTGAGTGGCGGAACTCAACGCCGCATTTTGCCTCGAAACTAGAGCGAAGATATGAAAATATAAATGTAAATAAATATTACAATTCCCCGAGTGGGGATCGAATCCACAACCAGTCGATTTTACAGTCACACTTTGTGCGCCTGCGCCACGATTGGCTCAACACATACAACCCATAACTTTAATACTTTTCCTATAAAATCAATTCTATTAGATATAATGAACCAACTAAACGATTGAAAGTTACATAGGTACTTCAAGTATCTCCTACAAAGAAAAGTTCCTACCTTCATAAAATATGATTTCAGCGTAAACGTCCATTAAAACGGCCATTTATCTTTTCTTGTTTGCGTATTGTAAGATGGAAAACTTTTACCGTTAGCGGTGGAACTTCGGAACTTTCTGGAAGATCTGTAAAGCGTTCCACTTCTTTGGTGGATCTCACAGATTGGTATTAAATAGGCAACCGGTCTGTTTCAAAGGCTTTAAGTTATATTAAGACGTTTAATTTTTGGTTTTAATCTATGAATTGTTTACCTTGTTGTAAGCTTAATCAAAGTTAGAGATTTGAGTGCGGCGTTGAGTTTTAGCATAAAATATTTTTTTTTCCAGTTTCACGCACTATCTCGCATGTGGCATGACGGAGAGAACGTAATTTGTTGAGTTGCGGATCTTTACATCGCGTTTAGTCTCGTTACCAAAGCGAAGAAATGAAATTTAAATATATATAATTAACGAATACGATTAACGTATTATCATATGACAAATTCCGTTACACTTATAGTAGACTAGCGACCCGCTCGCGGCTTCGCCCGCTTTAACTACTGAATTACTCATATAATGTACCTATATTTGCAAAGCACTTAAGATTACTTATGTACTTATTGAAACCTTAATGCAACCCACATTTTCGTAGCTCCAATAAGGATGTTCCAATTGTTTAAAAAAACACACACCTGAACAAATGACACAAACAACAGAAAACTTAAACGAAAGAAATTATAAACAACAGACTACCTACTATTCTCTTACCCAAAAATACTTAAACGAAAGATGTAACCAACAATGCCGCGAAATATATTATAATTATTGGATAACTCTAAAATACGTGCAATCGCTTCTAAATTTACTTTGCTATAGAGCCAGGCGCAGAATTGAATCATTCTCTCGTTCATCTCTGTAGTAGCTCCGAACGACATCTGGGCGTTGGTTCCCTGACCGTGGTCTCAAGCGATAACCTGCTCTAGAGCAGACACAGCGAGAGGCGTGCGGGACGGGATTGGAAGGATTATCAAATGCCATCTAGGCGGTCAACTCAGTCAGGTGATACCCTCGGTTTCCTGAGGGAGGCCCAGCTTAAACGACCGAGGATCAATGCAAGGCTCATGACTCGCATGTGGAGGAGGATAGAAAGTCCCTCGGAAGTCATCTGACGTCTGACCTCGGGCGGCCGGATATGCCACGGAGTGCTGCTCCTTAGGTGCAGGTGACCCGATACATTGGCGCAGCGGAATGCGTTGGACGCGAGACGACCAATGTGTACCTCCAGGCTTTCTATTTTTAGGTTGCGGTGATGCGTGGTGTTTCTCACGTAGTATGGCGCCTGCGTCACTCGACGGAGGATGAGATTCTGGACCACCTGCAGGATTTCTCTTTGAGTGATACTCGCTAGGGCGATGTGATGTCATCAGTGTATAGTGCGTAGAGAGCAGGTGACAAAATGTACATTACATATTATGTACATTACATAGTACATGGGTACATTAAATGGCCAAGATAACCAATATACTTATTTATACACTGAGAGTAAGGGATAACATGAGTGAAAATTTATCTTTGTTTAACGTAGAAAATTAATAACTTATTTAAAAGGGTAAAGATTAATATCATTATTGACACACATCCCTCTCAATAAGTAAATATATTTAAATTACTATCTAATTTTCGTCTCATATACGCTTTCATTACTAAGATTTAAACGATTTTTATTTGCATTTCTTGTTCTACGACCTATATTTGAACGACTTTGTCGTGGTATAATTAAATTAAAAACATTTCCTATGTTTAAAAGGTAAAGAAAATAATAAAAGAACAGAAGAAGAGTAAACAAAATAAACAACAGGATACTTAAACGCAAGAAAAATACTTATACGGAAGAAATTATGAACAAAAGACAACCTACTATTCTATTAATCAAAATAGAAGAAACTAAATATACTAAACTCCAATTATCCAATACGTACAATCGCATCTACATCTACTTTTCTACAGTACAGAGGCAGGCGGGCGCGGCGGGCGCGCTTCTATAAGCAAAACGTCGCGGGGCGCGGGGGGACGCATGGCGTGTGGCGAGCCGACAGCAAGGAAGCAAGGATTTTTTGATATTGTAACAATTTCGAAAGTACTTATTAAAATTAAAAACAGTAAAAGACAGTTTTGATCTAAATTAAATGGCCAACGTAACTAATATACTTATTTATAAGCCGAGAGTAAGGTAATAAATAAAACTTGCGCCAAAACTGCGGTTTATAGCCGGCGTGATGTTTCAACAATTAAATGCGTTTTTCTCTAAAACTATTCGTATTTTCAAATTAGTGTAAAGAGCAAATTTTATCTTCGTTTAACGTAGAAAATTATTAAAGTATTTAAAAGGATAAGGATTGATACCATTATGGACAAACATCCCTCAAAATAAAAAATATATTCAAATTACTATTTTTAGACAGAAATATGCTCACTGTATGTTATCCTTAGAAGATACGAATATGCTGTCGCTGACTTTTTTGTAGATCTTATTAAGAGGAATAATACTCTAGTACATTGTTTTCATGTAGGACTTACCATTAAAGCAGCGCATGCGTGAAAGTGTCTGAACG